>VWYP01018287.1:7169-22691 GCA_013400435.1 Pycnonotus jocosus | reverse complement strand
AAAAAAAAAAAAAAATCAGGCTTACAGAAGCAGTCAGAGCTGCAATGTGGGTAGGAAGTTATTTGTAGATATATTTGTATTTATCTGGCTAATATACAATACCTGAGGATCTGAGTTGGCCAGCGCAGCAGAGTCACGTTGATTCTGTTGTTGGGAGAACAAATAACAGAGAAAGCATTAATCTTGCTTATATTTCTCTCAAAGAGTCTCTGAAGTAATTTTTGTATCCCTCCAGTGTACTACTCGGTTTTTGGGGGTTCCAGTTGTGGGAGTTCCATTTTTGTATGCCCTGTGAATGCCAGCTGTGCATTACTGTAATGGTAATGGGGGGCCAGGCTATGAATTAGCGCTCAGCTATTACAGCAATTAGCATTACTTAATAATAGAATCATGGAATGGCCTGGTTTGGAAGACACCTTAAAGATCATCTCATTCTAATGCCTCTGCCATGAGCAGGGACACCTCCCACTGGACCAGGTGGCTCAGAGCAATGGATGATCTCTTTCCTAGACTATGAGCACTTCATTTGGCTCACTCTGGTTTTCCACAGCCAGTTGAGAGGAAAAAGAATTTCTGGGTGTGATTCATGGACAGCCCTAAACGTTGACCAGACAGTAAGTGGATTGTGCTGCCGAAATACAATTTTGGCCCCAGTGACTGTAATGGGAGTTCAGATCACTGGCTGAGTGGTTCAGTGAGTCCATAAATCACTGCAGATAACCAGGGTAAATCCAACCCCTACTTTCTACAATCTGTGAGAGATTAGGTACAGGTCTGATGCAGATTTTCAGCCTTGTGAGGAATGCCAGTGCCTTTGGGCAGGCTCAGATGACCCATGAAGTACCTGGAAAGCTCTAGAGCACAATACATGAAACATCTGCAGAAGAGCCTGTGATTCAATTGCTGCAGTGGTATTTCAGATTCATCTTTCAGATTTTAAGTATATTTTTAATTTTTTTAGTCTCCGTATAAATATCAGAGTTCTGTTTGGCTCTGGTGCTTGATGGTTCACTGCTAACTTAAATAGATAAATGAATGCATTGCTGTATGGAGTTTTTCAGGGATAAATCCACCAAATGATGGGGACTGAAGTGCTCAGTTACTGCTTCAGCTGGGGCCACAGAAGGACCTGGGATGGAGTGGGTGGTGAGACGGAGAAGGTGAAAACATCGTTTTCTCTGTTCTCTAATTCCCTTCTCATGAATTGTGTTAATGTTGGATCACACATTTTGCATGAGTCAGGAGTGCTGTAGTGGTAAACATGATTTCTAGTCAAGCACAAGAGCAACAAGAGAGAGGATGAAAAGAAAATGTGGGAAAAAAACACTGTAGACTCAAGTGGAGATGGCAGAAGGGGGAGTGTGATGGTTCTGTTCTCTGGCCTTCCAGAGATCTCCATGGAAATGAGTCTACCAAGTTAAAAAATAAGAAGGCTGAGCTACGTGCTTTATCAAAAATACACCAGATTGAGGTGGAAGAGAGCACTTCTTTCAGAAAAAAAAAAAAAGAAAAAAGAAAAAAAAAGAGTATTTTTGTCAAAGATAGGGAGGTGGGAGGAAAGTCCACTAATGCTTTGCAACTTAGTAGTAACAGGCACCCACAGCAGCGAAATATATCTGTGTGCCTGAGGAGGAATGAATGTGTGAGTGTAGAGGTGGGCTGGATTGTGTATGGAATGGAGGGGTTGTATCTTTGAGCAGTTGGATGGAAGGGGTTCTTCTGCTGCCTATTAATGAGCAATTTAGCTTTATAGCCCTCTGTAGGGTTTTGTTTTTTTTTTCTCTTGCCCTTTGAAGCGCTGAGCATGATAATCACCAATTTGTGCTGGTGGCTTCTGTGTGTGAGGTGGCCCCACACAGATGAAGGCATTAGAATAATTGCTCACACTAATCTCGTAACAAAGGGTTGGGAGGGCGTTGAGAAAATGTGTTTGGGGAAGTGTGGTCCATATGCACCATCACAGCCATGAAGGTTAATTGAAGTTCTTGTTTATAAGAGCTGGATGTGATTGGGCAATCAGAGGGACACCCCTTTATGGGACAAACAAAACCTGCTGGGTTTTCTGGTGATGTGAAATGAGTTCACAGCCAGTAGGTTTATGTGCAGTCAGTCCCTATCTCCTAAAGCATGCACAACACATGGATGCAGGCATCCACTTCCCCAATATTTTCAGTGTCCCTACAGAGAATCAGTAGTTCTTTAACATTCACAGAATCACAAAATGGCCTGGGTTGAAAGGGACCTTAAAGACCATCTTGTTCCAACCCCCTGCCATGGGATGAGGCAGCCACAGCTGCTCTGGGCAACCTGTCCCAGGGCCTCCCCACCCTCACAGGGAACAATTTCTTCCTCATATCCAATCTAACCCTGCTCTGTGTCAGTGTGAAGCCATTGCCCCTTGTCCTGTCACTCCAGGCCCTTGGCAAGAGTCTCTCTCCATCTTTCCTGAGGGCTCCCTTCAGGCACTGCAAGGCCACAATGAGGTCACCCCAAAGCCTTCTCCTCTCCAGGCTGAACAATCCCAATTCCCTCAGCCTTTCCTCCCAGCAGAGCTGCTCCATCCCTCTGATGCCCTTGGTGTCCCTGCTCTGGCCTGGCTCCAGCAGCTCCCTGTCCTTGCTGTGCTGGGATCCCAGAGCTGGATGCAGCCCTGCAGGGGGGGCTGAGCAGATTCCCAGGCTCTGTGGCTCACATAATCCCCACATTCTTGCATCACTGGGTTTCCATTTTTTTCTCTATTGAACTGTTCAGGGTTTTCCTTATGTCATCAGTGAAAATAAACCTAATGTTTATCCTCTAAGCTCACACTGCTCCAGGTGCATCAATAACTGCTGTGAAGCTGCTTGGATGGTTTATTTTTTTTTTTTTTCCCTTGGTTCTCTCTACCTTAAGGAAAAGGAGAGTGCTGTGTATGGAATAAATAAAGGGGCTTTTTTTACCCAGCAAGGAATGCTGCTGTCCCCCACTGATACACAGAGGTAGGAAACAAGTGTGGAAGGAGAGGTAACTGAGGGCTGGTTGGAATGTTTTATCTGAGAAAGAGCCCAAGACTCTCCTTCTTTTCAGTTGTCCTCACTTCTGCATCACTCTGAAGTCTTAAGAATCTTAATGCTTGTATTTTAAGTCCAAGTGTGGTTTTTACAGACATTTACACTTTGCTTTTGCCTGAAGATGTAAACAGCACGGTCTGGAAGTCCTCTGTGCTGACAGAGAGCCCAGCCCAGCAAATATTGATCTGAACAGAAGCCTTGGGATGCTGCTGCACAGCAATATAGGAATATCAGCTCCTCTCATGTCTGTTCCATGGTGGGAGAAATGCATGTGAAATATTCCCTCTTGCTGTCTTTGCAACAGATGGAAAGCACAGGCACAAACAGAAAAGCTTGAATTTTAGATCTGTTTGGGGGGTGGGAAAGTAATAACTTGGAGGACAAGCCACAGTCATTGTCACTCCAGGAGTTTACTGTTATTAATTGTCAGCTTCTGTCCCTTATTTTTCCCTAATAAAGACTCCAGAAGGCTTTTTCACTTAGTGAACAACCTGTTCTACACAACAGGGAGTAAGGAAGATGAATTCATCTCTATCTCAAATTTGGATGAGGAAAGAGTGGAACATTTGGTATGTAGTGAGGGGACACAAGCTGCCTCTTGAGAAACAATCTTCCACAAACTCCAATTAAGTGGAATGCTGGGTTTTGAGAAGTTGTCCCAAGGCTGGAAGTGTGTATGCACATTTTTTTCATTTTGAAGCTGCAAGGTTTGAGCCCAAAAGAACACAGTCTTAAAAGCAGCATTTTAAAGGTTTGAAGCACTGTTTGAGACATGGTCTTTGTTCAAGCTTCTCTTATTCTTGCCATCTAGGCTGTATATGTTTACCCTGCTTGAGCATAGAGGTGGGACCAGACAATTCACTCTGGTCCCTTCCAAATTTACCTATTCTGTGATATTTGTCTGTGCTGCTGACATGACTTCTATTTCTTCATGATTTTTTAATGGGTAACCTTAAGAAAATGTGCTGCTAGCAGTCATATCATTAATTTCTCTTAGTCTTTAAACAGAAGTTTCCTTCTCTACTACTTTTTCTGCCTGTCCATTCACATCCCTTGTGATGCCTGCTTGGCCTGTGCACCTTTCAAGAAAGATGTGGTCCTGGGGAAAATTCAGCTGTTCAAATAATTCATTAATATTGCTGGTCCTCAAACATGGCTTAGTCTTTCTGTGGCCTGTAGTGCTGTGTCTTCACGAACAGAGAGGGATTTTTTTTTTCTTCAAAAGCATCAGCTGTGTTTCCTTGTATATCAAATTAGCAATAATTTACTTAGGGAAAACATCATGAGTTACAAAGCGGGATTGTGTCTAATTGTGCTGGCCTTCCTCCATCTGGGGTTTCACCAGCCTTTTGCCTGTGATCCTTGCTGGATCAAAGCTTCCCTCTGAAGTGGGAAGGACTGGAAAATGGCAAGAGGGAGAAGGATTCCATACAGTTCTCAGTATCCTGACCTAAAAGCACCCTGGTGGCATTGCTCTGATATCCTGAACCTGAAAATCACAGGAGTCCGGTCAACTTAAAGGGCAGCATCAATTTCCAGATCTCTGGAAGGCCAGGCCAGGTACCCAGGTACTGTCCTAGGGTTTAGCATAGGCATCCTCATATGTTCAATATGCCTATAGAGTAATGAACATCCTTCCACTGGTCTGTTTTGCACCATGAATGTAACTGATTTTAGCAGTGCTGGACACTATCGGCTGCTCTTTAGACCCTTTCTATGCTCTAAATACCATGGATAAGTGCTAGCCATTACCAGGAAAAATGCACTGTGTTTTATCTGAGCCTTTAAAAGTGTGTTGGTGCTTCACCTGCATCCCCTTCCTCCCCTTTTTTGAGTCCCTCAGCATTTGGACACTGAACTTTTGTGAGTGCTGCTGTAATTCATGTATCCTTCTTGCTTAAAGTCTATGGACTCCTACACTGCAAATCGAAAACAGTGTAGTCCTTCTTAAGAAAATCCAAAAATATTGCTAAAAATAGAGATAGAAATGAAAGGAATCCAATTCTAGCCCAGCCAATAGTATTGCTGTAAACAAAATTTATCCAGTAACTATCAGGATATCCTTATCATAAGCTTTAGAGATCTCCTGAATTAACTGTTTAAAAAACAAACCAACCAACCACTGTGAGACCTTCTAACTTGACCTATTCTATGAGCTGGTTTTATTTCCAATTCACCATAAAGCTCAGGATTTGGGGAGGAGGGTGGGTGAGTTAAGGTGAATTGGGCTCTCCTGCCTGCCCCCCATGGCACCTGCAAGCCCTGAGCCAGCTGACACTGCTTCAGTGCAGAATGCTGAGACAAAATGAGAGGATGAGCAAACCCTGGCCTGCAGCCTTTGCATGTAATCCACCTGTCCAACAGCACTGACATCATCTCCTGGAGAAGGAACTGAGAGGAGCTTTAGTGTAGAAACCCCAGAGTTCAGTATAGCTTTGCTGGATTGGGTCTCCAGCCCCTTGATGGGGGCTAACATCAAGCTCTTTGCTGTATTTAAAACCTTTTACATACACAGCAGAAACTACGTTTGGAGAGAGTCAGTTTTTGAAAGGTAACTCTGGCTTTTTCGGGGCTCAGCTCCATTTTAGTTCCTACACTGACCCTCTCCTCTTTCCCACATTCCCTGGCAAGATGAGGGAGCTCAGTGCCTGGCAGTGAGTGTTTCATTGTCTCCAGAGGAGGTGGGCTGAGGGAATGCTAGGGAGTGACTGGAAGATGTCATGAAGTGCAACAGGAACGCTCAAGGAATGTGCAGGCACTGCAGAGCTACGTGTGTGGTGGTGGGGCAGGAATTTCTGAGAGATCCCACAAAAAGTGCTGCTGTAACAGAGAATGGGAATGTTGGAACAGACAGTGAAGTGAAAAGTGAAGTTTTCCTGCAGATTTCAGACAGTGGAGATGGGTTCTGAGCTCTTGTGGGACAGAAACTGTTATTTTTAAAATGAACTGAGCATGGTTTGTTCTAAAAACAATCAAGATTCGTGCTACAGATTCCAGCAGAAGGAAGAATTTCAAAGCAAATTAGTTAAGCTGGGAAGAAGAAAAGTAGGATGAGAAGGTGTAACAAACATATAGAAGGGCTGCATGACAAATGTCTGCAGCATCTGTGCTTTGCTTTAAATTCTGTCATTTCTGTGTTTTCTCCTGAATACCAGCATTAGAAAACAGAGAGTTATGGTGTAAGTTCTTGGGGTGGCTGGGGAATACTGTATTGAAAAGCTCCACAGGGAAATTTTGCCTTTATTGTTTGCATTACCATATTACCAAAAGTCTTTAGGAATCAAAACATTATTTTTTAGGCCCTATGTGGCAGAACTTTCTCTACTATAAGCAATAACTCTATAAAGAAAAAGTGCACTGGTAGGGAAGATAAGAACTGGAAGCAGTACTAGGAAAACCTGTTATGCATATTAATATTGCATAGAAACCTTGGTAGGAGACGAAATTGGATTTTAGAGTATTTACTTCTGAAATAAAAAATGCTGTGCTGAATTTGTGGAGATGGCTTTAGAGAATTTAGATTTCTGAGCCCTCATTTTTCTTTAATGCAAGAATTACGCTACGAGTGCAGTTCCTGGGCTCTGTAGACTAGGGAATGCTGATGGCATCCTGGAGAAACTTCCTCATGTCGCTGGAGGAAACTGGAATTGTGGGATATACTGGTAAACAGATTAAAGAAAACAGACTGAGAAAAGGATAGTGACTTACCATCGAGCCATGGGCATCTACATAGGATACCTGGGCCACTGGTAAAGGTTCCCGAAGGGAATAGATTGGAGGTATGATAATATTAGCATCAGCACAGCCAGTATATCTGTGGAAAACCTGCCTTCATAATAAATGAGATCTGTATTTAAGCAGCCAAAATGACATACTGTTCCATCATGAAGTCCAGCCTCCCTCCCCAGGATTCAGGGGATGCTGGATTTCTGAGGGACAGAGCAAAAGGGGCTCCTGAAGGGAATGTGTAGCTCCAGAAGTTGTGGTGGGTTGCCTCATGCCCTGCACTTGCAGGGAGCACTGGGTGTGCAGCTCCCAGAATGTGCTTTTTTCACCTATAAGCAGCATTCTTTTCTCTCCAAAAAAGTCCATTTCAGCCATGTCTGAAATGAATCTGAGAGATCCTGGTCACAGCAAAGCATAGGCATCGTTCCACCACAACTGAGCCTGCCTGCTGCTGCATTTGGGTTAAAATTTGAGAACCCAGAAATTACATTTATCCATTTTATAGATGATAGGGCTGTGTGTTTGTCCCTGGGAAGGCAGGGAATTGTCTTTCCTGCTTCTTTAGTTGAAAGCCCAGTTTTTCGGCTCCTTGCTTTAGAAGCAGGGCAGAACAGTTCCCGTAAATTTAAGCAGTTGTCATGTAAAAATCATGAGGAAGCACAGGCAAGGCTTCGTGGCCTGCACTGAGTGGAATTTGATCACTGTTTATTGTATTGACATATTGGAAGAGGTTTTGTTGTCTAATATGGTTGCTGATTGATGCTGGCATTAGTGTATAATTGCCCCTGAAGATTTCCTGTCTCCACAAGATCTGAGAACAGAAAATTATGGCAACAAATTTTAGAGGAGCTAAAGGGTTGGCTTCATGAAAGAAATACAAAATAAGGCTGGGGTGGAGTTGGATGATGATGAGAAAACCTTATGGACTCCAGTCTTCAGGAACTCCTGCATCTGTTTCCCTGGACAGAAATATACAATATAAAAGGGAATTGGGGTATCTATTAAAGCCCTTCTGTTTAAACCCTTTCTGGGCATTGCTTCCTCATCTGCTTCCCTTGTGAAATCAGGGCTTTTACCTTGTTAGGGATTATGCCTCGATAAAGCCATATCTGTGGAGAGATTTTTTTTTATATTCTCTTTCTTGACTGAAAGGTGTCCAAATCAGGAATCTCTCAACAGAGACCCAGGAACAGAGAGTCTGCTGCTAAACCATCCCTGCTTTAATGTGGTCGTAGGAGAAACTTGTTGCCTTTCCCACTGGTGCTCAGGAGAGATGATTTGCCTTGTAATAAGGACTCTGAAAAAAATTTAGAATGTGGTATTTCCTTTATTATCATTTTTTGTTTTGTTTGGGGTTTTATTTAAATGCTACATTAGTGTGTCTGCATTTATATCTATAGAATATATACAGACCATCTTATAGAAAACAACACCTGCTGCCTAGGGTTGGCCCAAAAGACCATCTATTTAGTCCTTAAATACAATCTTTAAAACTTGAAACATTTTGTATCTAAGCACCTAAATTTGTCAAGAGTTGCTTCAGCAATTGTCACATGAGAGCATTTGAAAGATAAAAATTTTGAGGAGAAATTCGAGTTGCAGAAAAGTCAGTTTGAGGTTAGAAAACAGAGACATTTCATCCTACTTAACTTTTCCAAAATGCTTTGTATTTGGTTTGTGTCAGCTCCTGTCCCCAGTAGCTGGCACCTTGTCCTTAGAGCATTCCCACACAAGGGGAAGACTGTGGAATTGTACAGAAAGACAGCAAAAGGCTTTAAAATATTTTAAAAGACCTTTTTAAGAGGTTTTAATGAAAACACAGGATGGACTGTAGTGACTGGGTACAGGCTTGCTCAGCCAAACACACTGATCAGTGAGAGGTTATGTTTGACTGACCCTTCTTTATACCCTTTTATGTCCTATTTTTTCCTTCCCTCTTGTTTTGCCCTGACCCACTAAACATTCCTTAAGTTCAGTCCCACCTCAAATAACCTCAGTTGTCCTGTTCCTCTTGTTTTCTCCTTCTTATCAGTTACAAATTCCTCTCCAATGATGTGTCCATCCTTGGTGGACCCACCAATGAGTGCCTAAAGACTTTTGTTCTTCTTTCTCTCTCTCCTGTGCACCTGGCTTGGGGCTCTGCATGTTCTTGTTTATGAATTCCTCCTTTGTTTAATATCCCCTTGGAAGTGAAAGGGTTCTTGAGTGGATAATGAAGCAGAGGTCCTCACCTTCCATATGCCCTTGGAGTGGTGGCTTCTGTCTTGTACTGAAGGTTCAGCTCTGGATGTAGCCCTTCAGGACTGCAAGAGCTGAACAGGGAGGGAGAATGTGTGTTTCTACCATTTTCCCTTCATTACAACTGATTAAACCTGTGTTTGATATGGCACTCACAGCACTGCACAATATGGGCAGTACTTCAGCATGTTGTTTGCTTGGCTTTTTCAAAATCTGTCATCATCTCTGAAACAGAATTAATTTGTGAAGCAATGCTCTGGGCAATGATTCTGGTGCTATTGCCCTGAAAAACAACAGCCAAAGTTTAATTGTGGTAGGAACAAATTTTCAAAAGAGAGTTCAACAGCACCAGGAACTCACCTGTCTTATACAGTTACAGTCTTTTTATTTCACCTGGATAGAGAGAATCAAGAAATCCTTATTTCCTTACCCATTTATGCATGATTGTTTTCAGCAGAAAATGGCTGGAGATGGCCTAGCACGACCCCGTTGAGAAGAGTGGTGCAAAGATAGTTTCTCATGAGCACAAACAGAGCCTTAAACTGGTTCTAAATGGGAGAGCACTCCTAAGATTGTTGTCTTTCTCTTCCACACAGATAATAAACCTGAGTTAGAACCACCAGTGCAGATTCAGAGCTTAAAATCTGTCCTTTGGCACCATGTGCCCGTTAGGGGCAGAAGACAGCGTGTTCTCCCTGTGGGAAGAAAGGCAGAGCTGTGTTGCCAAGCTGTAACAGAAGAAGAGCTGTAATGAGCCTAAAAGAAGTTGGGAGAGTATTAACTTACACAAGTGACCAGAATCTGTAACTGATACAGAACAAAACAGCATCTGTGTCCTCTCTCTGCTTCAGGGCCAGCAAATCTCTTCACTCTCATAGCAACAGCCACACTAAACAGACCTGCAGGAGCTTTCATCACCTCTACCAATATGTGACCCTTGTCCTGCTGCTCTTGTTAGCAAGGACTCTATTTTCCATCACCTCTCTTCAGGCAGGTTGGACTGCCCTTCATTCTTTTGATGAACTAATCACACCCTTGGATGACAGGCCAGCTAGAGGGCAAGAAGTATGGGGAGATAAATATCATCCTGTGAGCAGGATAAACACATACGAGAGTCAGGAGACTGAATTTGACTTCTGAAAATGTCTCTATTTGGCAGGAAGGGGGAGGATTTGACATCAAGCTTTCAAAGGCACGTTGCAGAAGGGGTCAGTCTTCTTTCCCTTCCAGGGAAGGCTTCTGGAGGCTGGGAAAGAAAGCAAGACATGCTGTGCCTGTGGCTTCTCTTGTTGGTTTGGAAGGCTGTGATTCCCTGCACTTCTCCTGCACCAGAACTTCCCTACCTTGAAGGAGCTGGGCTGGGAGGGTAATTCATTGTAAACAGCCTCTTCATTTTTCCTGCAGCCTCTCTTCAGGCCCTGAAAGGCCACAATTAGGTTCTTTAGTCTTGCCCATTCCCTTTCAGAATTAGGTCAGAGCTCTCTACCTTGGACTAAAGCATCAGGAAGAATCAGAGTTTGTCTTAGTCAAATCCACTGTTCCTAAACAGTGGAATAATCTCTGTGTCTAATAATCATTCCTGTTCTTATCCCAGTCTGTGGGAATAGGACTTTATTGCTGCTGCCCTTGGTCTCTAGGTAGGCAACTCCTGTACAAAGAAAAGATGCATTTCTCAAAGTCCAATAATTGCCCTTTGAGACTTTATAGGCATCGATTCCATCAGTAGGATTGGTCTTCAAAAGTGTTTCAAGAGCATAAAATCCAGAGCAAGACAAAATAGTTTAAATTTCAAACTGTCCAAGTGCTACACGAAGACTCCAAAGTCTCTCAGATTGCTTGAAGATTGTTTGGAGCTAATTGGTTGAGAGTTAGGTGCCTTTGAGAATCTGAAAATACCTTGACCTTATTTAAGACCCTATATTCTGAACTTACATGTAAAGACATTTTGGTCTTCACTAGATGGAATTCAAACAGAAAATAACAAAGCAAGGTGCCACATGTCTTAGTAAAAGTAAGGATGCCTTCAAAGTTTATTTCTTGTTCATTTTCCTGTAACTGATAAAAAATATAATGTTTTACTGTAGTAGTATAGTAACAGTAGTTCACTGAATAATAGTTCAGCTGCTATTTTTTTTTTCTTGGTGTAATAATTCACCTGGGAAAAATCTGTTTCATTTTCAGGAGGAGTTGGACAAAGAATTGCTCTGCTTTTGAAATCTTCCCCTTTTGTTAGTGAAGGGTGTATTTCTATGCCAAATCTTCTTTAAATTATTAGATGCTTATATATAGGGGGGGATTATATGGACATACATATGTCTTGCAGCACATTCAGGGGTAGCAATTAAAAAAAAAAGTTTTATTCCAAGGGAGAGAATCAAATCTGCATTGTCTGACTTTTATTAGCATAGTACTCTGTATCTGGCATCACCTTTTCACTGATAAGTCTTTATGCCTTTGTCTCACTGTGTGGAGCATCTTGTCATGTGATTTTTGTCTTGCTTTAGAGAACCAGAGATTGCTGGTGCTTCTTTTGCACCCTGAGAGCTCTGGAAATCTTTTTCTCCCTTCTAGCTCAAGGTTGCTCCAAGCCCATTGCTGATTTTATTTTGTTCTGTTCAAAGAAATCAAAGGGAAAACTTTGCAAAGATTTCTTGGTGACTCTCATCAAAAGTTTATGCCTTGTTGTGCTCTGAGTGGGTAGATTCAATTTTTTTTTTTTCCTTTATAAATTGAACTGAATCACACTTGGCTGAGGTTATTCAACAAAACTGAACCAGAGCGTTGCTTGTGTGGAATATTGACTCCAACAAGTGAAATGCTCTTATGGAGCTCTGGAAGGTGATCATCCCCAAACCTGAAGGGTTCAAACTTAATTTGAAATTGCTGAGTAGGATTTTTGTGATACCATCCCTTCCTGGGGCCGAGGAGGAGACAAAGGACCTGTAGTTGCACAATAGTTCTGCAAATCTTTCTGGTTGATACATTCCAAGACTACAGAAAAACTGGTTTGGATTGGCTTCCAGAGCACCAGTAAACAAGGCTGTCTCTTCTGATTTCCACCCTTATTTTCAGCAATTTTTTTTCCTTATCAAAATTAGATACAATCAGATAGAGTCTCTGGGGTGGAGAAGGGAAACAGATTTGTGAGGCATCATCATCATCTACTGTGCTTTGTCATGCCAGGAGGGAAGTAGGAAGAAGGAGTGATAAGAAATTTCTGTCTTGTATTTTATTACTCATCCGAAGTCTTCAATTATCAGTGCTATGCTAATGAAGTCTTCTTGGATTGTCTGACAGATCTTATGATAAACTCCTTACCAAGACAACAAAACTGGGAGGATGTCAATTGGGTAATTAGCTGATAATCAATATCCAGCAGCTGTGACGAGATGGCAGGCAGATATCAGGCCCTGCTCCAGGCTCTGGGTACTTTGTTGGTTCAAGTTTCAGAGAAGATGCTGCCAAAACAATAATAATAATTGCATTGTGTGACAAGGGTTGGGATAAAGGAATAGCAGCCTAATGGTGACATTAATTTAAACTGAATATGTAGAAATCCTTTCTCCTACACAAATCATTATGAAGAGGTTGATCCTGGCAATTTTAGGGGGTTTTTGACATGGGCATTAGACATCTTCATATGAAATGCCCTGAGTAGAACCTTAAATTCCTGAATCTCCAGAGAGCCAGGGATATCAGCCTGTATTACATTAACCATTTAATTATAACTTCATGGATGCAAAGCTGACTGGACAGCTCCTTTACAATATCAGAGGCAACTGGAACAGTATCTACTTCATTTGTTGATGTGTAAACATCAACAGCAAAGACCTAGACATAATTCTGAGCGAGATAACTCTCTCAATGATATCCAGGAACAAGGAGCAGGAGTTGTCTGGTGTAGGGAGCTGTCCACATTCTGCTGGAGATGTGGTGCATCCTGGAAGTCTCTGGTTCTCTTCATTACCTCTGGAAGCTAGGACAGCCACACCAAATGCCTGAAGTTCAGAGAGATGAACCTCACTGTGATTAACTGCACCACAGATATTGGTGAGAATAAAAACTTGCTTGGAGGGAGTCTGTTTGTGTGGCAGATCCAACGGCATGATGATGTTTTGCTTAATAATACAAAGCTGGAACTTTGCTTTGTAAAATTCAGCTTATTCCAAACATAGCTTGGAGATAGAAAAGGGAGAGCACAATTTGGCCATAGAATAGACAATTAAGATCATCTCATTCCATCCCCTGCCATGGGCAGGGACACTCTCCACTATCCCAGGTTGCTCAGAGCCCCATCCAACCTGGTCTTGGACACTGCCAGGGATGGGGCAGTCACAGCTGCTCTGGGAAACCTGTGCCAGGGCCTCACCTCCCTCACAGGGAAAAATTTCTTCCCAAAATCCAATCTAAACCTGCTCTGTGTCAGTGGGATACCATTCCCTCTTGTCTCTTCACTCCAGGCCCATGTAAAAAGTCCCTCTCCATCTTCTTTAGGCCATCTGTTACCTTTCACTGCCAACCCATGAAGATCCCAATATGATTTCTCTATATGATTTTCCATGGTTCTCCATTGCCCTGGGTTGGTGAGAAAAACACGGTGTTGTGGACAGGATATTTCCATTGAAAATTAAGACTGAGCCCTATTCTTGATTTAACCACCTAAAAATGCGGAGTTTTGGGGGTTTTTGGACAAAATTCCTGAATATTGCAGAATTCCCTCCTATCCTAGCTGGGAGTTCAGGAGATATCTGGACTTGTGTGAGGTAAAGAAGCAGGTTGGAGGAGACAGGGTGAGCAGGGTGGGCTGGGAACATTTTCCTCTCACATAGCAGATGGAAGCATTAAAAATGCCTCCTGCAAGTTTCTGCCCTTGCTAAAACCTCTCCTGAGGGCTGTGCTGTGCTGCAAAGCACCTCAGCAACTCCTTCCCTTCATTTTGTGTCAAGCCTGGCTTGCACTGGCCAACTCAAACCAGGAAAAGATGACCACTGCTTTCACAGAGCCTCCCAGAGACTGAGAGACCCTGGCTTGAGATTCAGCTAAAAAAAATGGGAAATAACAATTGGGGGAAATAAAGAAAAAAAAAACCCAAAATGGCAACCCATCAGAGGCAGTTGCCACAGCTTCTTGCATATTAAAGCAGGTTAGTGTTCCAGGGTTGTACTGCTGGGAGGGTTTGACAGGTTTACACTGAAAGACACCACTTAGAAGTGTTAACTTCTTTTAGCTTAGCCTTATGGAGCCTATTCACTGCAGACTATAATGCTGGCTACAGCCTTCATCATTCATTCTTAAAATGTGAGGTTAATGTGTAGCTACATTGGATATTAAGGGAAACAGATGGAGCAAGGAACACAGTGATTCACAGGGAATCTGTTCAAGAATTTTTGTCACTAAGAGGTTTTTTCCTTACTGAGCCTGCCTTAAGTATCAGAGCAAGCTCAAATCATCATCTAAATGCCATTTCCACTGCTCCCTGGTTGGGATTCCAAGCTTCCAGCTGAATGTTGGGTTTATCTGTTTGGGCTGGGACCTACCAAGGAGAGGCAGCAAATTCTTTCTCATTGACTTTAAGCTGGATCTTTGTTGCTATTCTCTCCTCAAAGTCCCAGCCTTTGATTTCCCTGATGACCTGCAGTATTGTGCTTTGTGAACCTCACATGCAGACCTGCTTATGTCAGCAGTAAGAGGGCACTCCCAATTCCTAACAGAAGCCATACCTCATATCTAAATTTACTGTAATTCCAGACTACCCATCAGCCTTCTGGCCAACTGCCCCAGGGCAGGGGATGGCTCTGTGGTTACATAAACAGGGTTGTTGGAGCACCAAGGGAGGTCAAACTGGCACAATTCCCACAGTCAGAGAGCCCAGAGAGGATTTCCATTGCTCTTCAATCAGATAGGATGGAGGAAGAATGTCTCTGATGATCTCAGCTGGGAGCTGATAACCTTCCAGATCTGGATAAATAATAAATGGCTCCAGTGATGGTTGTCTCTGAAATGTGCTAATAATTTTGGTAGAATGTGCTGGATGGCACAGGTGCATGTCTGTGCCCTCCAGGTGATCTAGAGCTTGTCACTGGTGTGTAAGAGAGCAGAAAATGAGGGCCTGCTGTGAATCCAGTGGTTATTCCCTGGAGGACATGATCAAGGGAAGCATCACCACCTCTTGATGTTCTCAGAACTGGATGGCTTTCAGAAAGTAGAAGTTTTAGCTCAATATCACTCATTGTGTGTAATGAAGAAGCGAATGGATGAAATTGGAGGCTGTGGAACACAAAGGGATGACACCAAGAGATCAAATGGCTCCTTTGTGTTTACATCTTTCAGAAAATATTTTGCCTGTATTTTCTGTTAAGAGTTTGGAGCAAAACATTTCTAATCAGCTTCAGAGCTGGTGAAAAAAAGAGAAAAGTGATTTTTTTTTTCCTCTTCATTACCTATTCTGAGAAAAACGTTTTGGCTTGATTTGTTGTCAGCTGGTTTTCAAGCCTTTTTTTTTTTTTTT
>VWYP01018283.1:67055-258938 GCA_013400435.1 Pycnonotus jocosus | reverse complement strand
TTTGGTTTGGTTTTTTTTAAAATCTGCCCTCTTAAAACAACAGGAATGCTGGCTGGACCTCAGCCAGACAGAACTCAGCAAGCAGGGTAAAATTTCAGTTCAGATTTACGGGAAGGTGTTGGGAGTAAAAATCTGGTTTGGTGAGTTTAAGGCAGGGAGTAGTCCAGAGACAACCTTGCTACTGTGAGTGTGGAGAGAAAGAGAGGAGGGGGGGAGGAGGATAATAAAAACCACCCAGGCTGGAGATTAGAGACCAATTTTTCCCCCGTCCGAGTTTCAGTGCGTGTTCGTGAGCTCCTGGAGCCTTATCGAGTTTGTAGGCAGAAAGCCGGGTCTGGAGGTGGAAGAGCTGCTCGGTGCCGGCAAAGAGCTCAGCGCCCCGCTCAGCGCCCTGGAATGTGCGGCTTAGGGCAGGGGCGAGCAGGGGCTTTGGCTTAGCTGGTACTAATTGCAAGCTTTAGTGCTCAGAAACTCTCTCAGAAANNNNGTCACCAAAACCTTCTAAAAAAAAAAAAAAAAAAAAAAAAAAAAAAAAAAAAAAGGCGCAAAGAAGCGGAGAGCCAAGAGAAGGGGTTAAGATTGGGAGAGCTGTTGCTCCAAGCAGCAGTGCAAGGAGTTGCTCAACTCTCATTTAGCAGCGCGGTAGGAAGGACAATGCATTAAGGTCGCTACCCCAAAACGTTGCTGTTGCCGCGAATGGTGCTGGGCGCTGAGGTGGGCTCCAGGTAGGTACCGCCGCTTCTCGGTTTGCTCTGCGCTTCCTCCGTCCTTAGCTGCGGATTGGATTGTACTTACTCTTCTGTGATTGGGTTGACAATGTAACCGACCAGAAGTTCACTCGGAAAATACATTTTAAAGTATTTTTACGGGGGAGAGGCAAATGGAGAGGACTGCAGAGGTTTTCGGTGGAGTTTTGGTGACTCCTTCCAACTGACAGATTTCTGGTGATTCTGAAGAAATGACAGATGAGAGGCAGAGGCAGGTACTAAACAAAGACAGACTGAGAAGTGATTTGCAGATCTGAGAGTTTTAATTTAAAATATGTGTTTCTCCACGTCAAAGAAAAAGCACAGCGTGACTTGCCATGTCTTTGGAGTCAGTTTCGGAAGAAGTGTTTTGTTTTATGGCTGTTTCTCTTTTTGAACACTTAAAATGCTGTCGTTTGTATGGACCAAAGAGCCGTGGCACAAGTGACAGTGAGGTGACAAGAGGGCTCTGAGTCTGCTGTCTGCTAATCTGTTACAACATTAGCATAAGAATGGGATCTTATCTATGAAAAGTTTTTGAAGTCCATTTAAAATACATGTATCTATCAGCAGGTCAAGCGTCTTCTTCATGCTGAGATATGCGTGATTAGATGAGAAATGCTACAGTCTCCTTACCCATGTTAAAAGAAATAGCAGATTTTTTTTAAAAAAATATTAGAGGTAAGGTTACACAGCTCGTTTCTTCTTAGGAATTTAAAATAAAATTTTGACCTAAAGCCAATCTATTATGATGGTTCAAGATGGGCTGGGACCTTACGGGTAGCAAAATCCCTACTACATTTTATCGGCTCAGCCGGGCTGACCTGCAGAAGGCAGAAGGCATTAGACCAGGCTGAAATGAGCCGCCTGAGGCTAACGCAAGCTGAGTATGGGTGCCCTTATGTGCCTCCCAGACTTTGCAGAAGATAATTTGGACAAGCCTGCAATTATTCCCTGCCAGTGTGGCCGAGCTCACATGATGCGGGCGGGGAGCCGCGCGTGTTTCCCGTGCGGGCGGGGAAGCGCACGGGCAGCGCTGGGCGCGGGGCTGCCAGCCTGGGGGCAGAGGTCGCCCGTGGTGTTAAGCGGAGCCTGGTATACAGCTGGAGGGCTGGAAGGCGGCTTGCGCTCTCAGAGAGGAGCTGGAGATAACGCCAGGAACGGGCCCTCTGCTTGGTGTCCGGCAGGCTCGCAGCTAAAGCAAACAGAGTGCTGTCTGTGAGATAAACAGAGAGACAAACACTCCTTTTGCACATTCGTTCTCTCTCCCGCCACTCCCCTGCATGTTCCCGTCCCGAGAGAGTTTATTCTCCTGGCTTGTTTCAAAGCTGTGCATCCTGCCGAGAGCTGAGGGCAGCTGCTCCCACCTCGCCTCGTAGCCCTGGGAGAGCCTAGCTTCCTCTTCTGCTTTTGAGGTCTGACCTCTTTTGAGACATAGGCTCCGGGCCCCAAGTGCTGTTAGGGAAATATTTGGAGTTGACTGCCATGTAAATAGGGTTGCTAATAATTTTTAAGTGTCCCTGCTGCAGCTGAGGATGCAAAATCTTTGTTTGAAGTTTTAGAAAATAAAAGAATATGCTGCTTTCAATACGACAAATTTTTTAAAAGTTGAAAACATTGCAATAAAAATATTTAATATAAGCGGTGGAGATGGTAGAGCCTTCAGGGAATACTGTTTCTATTTCTGTTTAGTCTGAACCCTTGACCTTGCATGGCCCTCACCTGGCTGGCTTCAGCAGAGCTATCCCTGGGACTGGGGTCTGCTTTTTGCAGCTTCCCACATTTTGAAATCTTGGGTTCCTCCACATGGCAAAGCCCCCTCACTTTGCTACCACTGCGTGAAATGCTGCAGCCTCTTCTGTGAAAGCTGTGAGGACACCTGACAGCCAGAGAACACCACCCTGGAGTGGTGTGAGAGTCTCTGTTGGGTTACTGTAGGAGCCCACAGCATTGCCAGGGTGACAAATTCCAGCAGATATTACACCACATTTATGGATGAAGCAAAAATGTAATCTTGCCTTTTCATTCAAATGTCTCTGATCACTTGTGTGCAGCTTCCTGAACAAATACTGCTCTGATTTACTGAAAAATTTAGTTGGGGCAATGTGCTCTTTGTGAAGAAACATTGCCAGATCCTGTTCCTGCTAAAAAATAAATCAATGATGAACATAAAGGTGAATATAAAGATCAAGTTTGCTTTGTAACAAGGAAGCAGATCTAACAGATTAACTATAAAGAGACTATCTCCATGTCTGTATATGGCTATATGTAGTTGCTTCTTTTGTCACGAAGTTGAAGTCTCCAAATTACTGATGACTTAAACCAACAAATCCTTCCTTATCTTGTGGTCACTTTGAAATTTGTTTCATAAGAGGAATTTTAGGTGCAATTTTCAAGTTTGTAAAATAGATCCTGTGAACAGGATATTTTTGTCTGCTCCCTTAGCAGAGGGAAGGACTATGACCTTTATCTTTCCAGTATGAGGCCTAAAATAATATTTCTTTCTGCTGTAGTAATTTTTTTTTCAATAAAATGCTTCTGGGTACGTCTAGCTCTTGCCAAGATCAGGAACATCTCTGCAGCCTCGCTGAGACAATGCAGGCTTTGTATAGCTATGGCTGGTAGGGCTTTGGTGACACAGTAAACCCAACAGAGGAAAGCAACTTTTTAGTAACTGCAAAGCTGACTACCTGAAACTTGAGGGCATTTTTGTCCTTTCCATGCTTTCATTTGCCCTGATCCCAAGTAAGATTTTATTTGAAAAGAAGAAAGAGGTTTCTGATATTTTTAAAGTGTGTTTTACAAAATATTCTTAAAGTCTGGATGTTATCTTTTGCTTAGGTAGGACATAAAGCCGACTGAGTCAGCACAGATGGGCTTATTTGTCATGAGATGGAAAGAAACTGCAAAGGCATGAGAATCCTCAACCAATAATAATGTGACAACAGTAACTTTCATGTATTTCCAAAGGGGGAACAGCTTAACCAGCCACTAACAACTGAGAGGCTTTCTATCCTATTTGCCAGTGTGAGAGCCATTGGGAGGTTTACTCTGGAGAAGCAATACCCCAAGTGATGTAGCTCAGAGTTTGCGTGCATGTTTTGGCCTTTTGAGTGCCCAGTGGATGGGCTGGAGTTGTGCCTTAGAAATAAGCTGAGATACTGCTTCTGCCTTTTTGTTGTTTATCAGAGAAACTCAGTAAGCTCCACCACAAGTCAGGGTGTAGGCTGAGTTTCAGCAAGTTGAGTTCCTGGTAACATTCAAGACGTCATTTATGTTTGCTGTGTCACAGACCTGGGATTCCTGACCTGGGTGTTTCTGCTGTGCAGACCTGCTCATAAAGGCGCAGCAGAAGGGCTGTCACTGCCACGTGGGGGTTATGCACAAAATAGCTGGTGAGAGGCAGGAGATGGGATAGGTGCAGCTGGAGCACAAGGAAATGGTGAGGGGTCAGCTGGGTACACAAGAACAGCATGTCAGCAGACTGGCTGTTGTTGTAGTCTCTCAGCAGCAAGGGAGAGATTTTAGAAGGAATTTAGGAGAGGTGAGCAAAGTTCCTCTGCAGTCGTGACCAGGTAGGTATTCTCAGTGAGGAATTAGGAAGGATAACAGAAGGGCATATGATGGGAAGCATAAAGTGGGTGTTCATAAGCTGCAAAAGACACCTGTTTGTGTGATTCAGCTCTGCCTGCCTGAGCAAGTGTTGTGTGTAAGGACATATTTTATTTTATTTGTTAGAAGATGGAAAGAGGATCAACAGGAGCACAGAAAATGAGTGGCACATTCAAAGCTATGAAAATTACTCTTGTAGAAATATTTGGAAGATGAAACCGTGGATCAAGATTGTAGGTCAGCAGTGGGTCAAATCATGAAAGAGCAAAAAGGAATGTCACGATTAATGAGCTAATGTGAGAGTGAGACTCCAGGGAAGTATTTAAGTTTTGAGGGCAGATAGAATAGCCAGTGTCTTTGACATATGTGCAGAAAGCATCAACAGGTCTTAACTCTACCTTGAAAGAAAGACTGCTAAAATAAAAATTGTGCCCCGTCTGCAAACAGAGCAGTAATGGTCACTGTGGAAAGGAGAGAAAAGAGACTTTGGGTATTCCTTGAGAGCAGGGCAGTATTAGAGACTCTGCTTTATCCCCATATAGCTGCAAGTGATATCTGGGCTTTCAGCAGACAGTCTTTCAACCTTTCTAGCAGAAGAAACAACTGAGAGGTGTTGGTTGGGCTAGATATTATGGGGAAGAAAATTGAAAGAAATTGAATTGTACAGAGAATTTTGCAATTTATCTGGGTGTGGAGATAAGGGCTAAAAGCAAAAGAGAAGTCATGAGAGTTGATGGAGTGGAAATTGCAAAAAGGCTGAATGGTGGACATAATGGAGGAGGCTAAGGGATGGTGCTGAATGGGACCACTTGTAGTTTAGTGCAGGAAAAACTCAGCAGTAGATAGCCTCTGGACAGTGCATGCCAAATAAACAGTCTTTCTTAATATGAGGAAAAGAAAATGATTGGGGCAGCAGAGGAACAGAATTGGTAAAATGGACCCAGTGTGACAAAGAGGGTGATATGGGTCAGCAGCATCAATCAGTAACAATAAGAACTGAGAAATGGGGAATCAAAACCCAAGGAGGAAGGTGATAGATTTGGTGAAGGGGAGGCTTTTGCAGGGCTGGGAAGAGACAGGAAGGGAGAAAATGAGAAATGAGTAATCCTTGAAAAGAAGAGGAGGAGGAAGAGGAAGAGGAGGAGGAGGAAGGAGACAGGGGAGGAAAAGGTCAGCTCACTGAGTCTGATCCCAGTCAGGGAAAAGCTGAGACAGAGGTGCTTCATTATGGTTTGAAAGCTGTGGTCAAGATTTCAGGACATGTAAGGGTGAAATTATGAAGAGACTGTGGCTAACAGGTCTTTAAAGCTGGAAGTTGTGCTGGAGTGACAAACAGAGGGTATGAGGTCTGAACAGTATGCAGGGTGCAACTTTGGGAACTCCTATGGCTGGGGAGGGAGGAAGAGCCAGAGCGGGAAAAAAACATGAAAGGCAAGGAGGGAAGATAGAGTCAAGCACGACCATGCACGCAGCGACATGTCCTCTAGATGTTTTTGAACAAAAGAGCACGTTCAACTCACCTCAATTAAATATTAACCTTGTTACCATGACTTAAGGCCATGTTTTTGGCAGTAAAATTTCTGTTGACTGTGTATGCTGAAATTTCACCAAGGTTCATACACTACTATCCACTAATGTGAATGTTAGTCCTCACAGGAAGCATTTCATTGTCATTAGCATTTTCATTAAAGGTAGCACTAATATGGTACCTGAAGCTCACAGGAGCATAGTCACAGGTAAAGCTGCAAGCAGACCTAGACTTAATTCATAAGTGTATTCAAACTTTTGGGAATGCAGTATAGTCTGTGTCTCTTGAAGATGGAGTCAGCCTTTGGCTTCTTGGCCTCATGAAACAGGCAAGAAAAGACACAATTTACCTGACTTACTGAGTGCACACATTCGATGAATGTGGAGGTGCCTCTGGCTGGATCAAGGAGATCTGAATGTGCTTGCTACTGCTGCCATTTGTGGTGTCTTAGTCAGTGTTTACACAGTAAATGGGACGAGTAGATGCTACTGACAAAGTTGTCTGCTCACCCTGAGCACCTGGGCCAAGGGTGGCTGCAGATGTACCCAGCGGCATTGCTCAACCCCAGGCCCAAGAAGAAACTTCAACCTGGGCAGGGCTCAAACAAGCCACAGATGTCCTGCATGGAAGGAAAAATAGTTATTTTCATAGAGGATAATTGTATTGAGCAACAATAAACAAAAAGGCTTTTACGTGCTTCTTCCACATATTGAAGTCCCAAGTCTCGACTTACCTATGTGAGTCACAGGTCAGACTGTATGTGTGCAAAATAAATCTTCCTAAGCACCACAGGGATGGCAAGAGGTGTCTGGGGTGTCAGCACAGTGCCCTGCCTCCAGCAATGTGTGATCAGTGGGAACAGGGTCTGAGACAGGCAACAGCTCCTGAACACACCTGTGTGTCTGTGCTGCTCTGCTCCTCTCTGCCTTGCCAGCCGGGAGCCCTCCCTGATATTTTAAGGTCTGTTCTCTGGCCTGTGTTTTACCTCAGGTGTTTGCAGATCCTTGCTGGAGGTGCTGGGAAAATATCTTCCCATGCTCACTCTTAATTTCTCTTGGAGAGCTCTGGTTTTCTGCAGGGAGTTGTCTGCAAGCTTACATTTTTGGTAAGCAACAAGACCGACTGGCAAACAATTTTAGTTTTTAATGTTTGCTAACGTTATGAGTCTAAGTAAGAAAATTCCTATGCAAGTTCCTGCACAAATTCCTGGCCATTCCCATGGCCACCTGCCTCGGGGAAAGTTTATCAGGTACACTGTCTGGTTGATATACAGGGCACTGTATAAGACCTACAGCTCTGAGGAATGTGGAATGAGCTGCCAGAAGCCCTGAGTAAATACATCAAGTATTGCTAAACCAAAGGCACTGGTAGCCTTGTATGTTGGCTTTAGCATCAGAATGAGAAAAGCCCAGGGCGAGCATTTTGCTTACAGAGGAGTTTCAGGGCTTTTTCCCCCTCCTCTATCTAGAGCATTATCTGGAGTTTCAACAGTGGCTCTTTGATTCCTGTCATCTCCCAAAGACGGGTTTGTGGTGGTGTGCCAGTGGGAAGAGGGGCGCCAAAAACGTCATGGATTTGAGAGGTGTTAGCAGAAATCCTGCCAGTCCCTGGGCTGTGGGGTTGCTGAGAGCAGGTTGTGGTGTCGATTCCATTGGCCTTTACCAGGGAGACTGAAATCTGAGTCAAATCCTAGGATTTCTGTCTGTAGATCACAGAGGTTTTGGTTGGTTTGTTTGTTTGTTTTTAAAAGGAAAATATATTCTTTCTATTTGTGTATATATACATATATATAAACAGCATGTGCACTATAGGTATCAACACAAATCAGTGTCAGTGCCAGATTTTTAAATCCTAAAGCACTGTCCGTTACCATCTTTATCTCTGTTTTAGGGATATGGTCTTATGGGATCATTTTACCCACTGTGTCATAATTTTTTCTGTCTTCCTGTATACCAGAAATACACTCTTGAAGAGTGCCAGCAAGAGACAAGCTGTTAAAGAATATACTACATATATAAAAGAGGTGAAGCATGAAGCATCTCTGCCTCTGTATTTCCCAACAGTTACAACAGGGTTTTTTTCTAAATAAATAAGTTGTGTAAAAAATACAGGTTCTCCAGAGAAAATTTTAGCAAAATAGCTGACAATGAGGTCTACTTGCCAATGGGCACTGTAAGAAGCTTAATTTTATGGAAAATGCCATGTATCTGTTAGCCTAGAAGGTTAAGTTCCCAATAAAGCTTCATACTGGTAATAGTGAAAATCAGTTAGAGACCTCAACTCTCAGTGCATGCTGCCAGTACACAAGACATGGACTGAACAGGGGGTTGGTAAGCTGGGATGTAAGTATCTTATTGTATCTTATAGATCTTTGAGCACGCCATCATGTTTTTAATACATAGGCAACTGTATGTTCTCTTTTTTGTTGTACTCCAAAGTAATCAAAAAGGATCCTGCTGCAATTTGGGAGCAGTAACTGTGTTACCACAGGGTGGATACTAGCTTATCTGTCCCCTGTGCCCTAGGAATACCCACAAACAGGTCTGACAAACAGTTTGCAGATCTAAGGCTGGTGCAAAGAGGATTAGATAAGCTTGCTAGTTGTTGTTGTTGTTATGCAAGTTTCTTTCGGAGCTCTCTGTTCAAAGCTGGCTCACTGCTCTCCCATCTTCAGAGGTTCACCTTTGCCTTCTGTCACTGGTGCCATGCTCTCTGCATGCTCTCTCTGTGTCAGTCAGTGAGTCTGGCACTGTGGCCAGGGATTCTGGAACAGGGTACATGCTCTGAACTGCCCTGTGTGTGCCCTGGTGATCCACAGACCACACACTCTGCATCCTTGCAAACACTAGACAGCTGGATGTAGAGATGTTGGAACCATGGCAAACCAAAAGGGGTGAACCCTCTTGTGGCCAACATCAGGAGCTTTGAATGACAGGCAAGGTGGATGAACCACACTTACCTTTTCACTGCATTTCTACATTGTTTGAATGTGGGTTTCAGCCACAATACCAAGACACAGAAAGGGCTTAGCTTCTGCCTGAGCTCTGATGAGGGGACACTGCCTTTGTGTCTTCTAAATCAACCACTGTAACATGAAGAGTGTGAGATGAACATAATTTTGTTGGTCCTTCTGTAGATCCACACCACTTATATCACATTTCCTCTTCATCTAATCTTGTCTGTTTTGTGTTGCAATCCTTGCTGTGGTTCCCTATTTCCAAACCAAAGCAAAATCTTTCTGAAAAAAATCTGAAAGCTGACGCCATTTTGAAACATGGCCTTTTTCAAACAAAGAACATCAGGTGGTGCTTAACACATTGGTTTGTTAATCCTTACCTGGAAAGTAACCAGTGCCAAAATCATTGCATTCTTAAAGCTCCTGGAAATGTCAATCACTATTAAATAAAGGTTTCTTCTGAGTTCATACATACTATTGTATGGATATGTGCAACAGGGTGTAGAACAAGCCAGGCAAGAAGCAAAAAGTATACGAATGACTGGTTTTGCAGGAAAAACACCAGTATAAAGCTTAGGAAACCTGGGTTCATGTCCCTGCCTTGCCATAGAAAATGACATGCATGAGTTAACAACGGTACAGTCAAGTGGGTTTTGTGGATATCTGTTTTGTGGTTACTGGTTTCTGCTGGTATAGCTGAACATCCCACCAGGGTTGTGGGGTCTACTATGGCAAATCTGTGAGGAACTTCAGCAAATCTCAGGGATTTTTCTGTGCTTGGCTTATGCCTCCATTTGGATAGGGTTGGGCCATTGTGCTGTGGGAGTTCTGGGGAAGGATGAGGGAAGATGCCAATCACAGCTGGACACCTAACCCGAACCTCTGGCAGCCCCTGGGCTCCTTGCCTCAGCTCCTCTTCTTCAGTCCCACAGCCCTGGGGTGAGGGGGACTCCACGAAGCACTGCAATGGCACAATTAAGGGATGTTAAGGGATGGGGAGGGGCACTGCCAGCAGGCTGCATTTCATGATCCAGCTGTGTCCCTGTGAAGTGAGAGCAAGGTCCTGCTGACAGAGCAGTGAGCAGCACTTGCTGTGAAACTCCAGGGACAGGGTAGAGCCAGGAGTCCCCAGGATGCTGGTGGGACAAGTCCCAAGTTTCTGCTTCAGATCACTGGTTTTGGAAAAGCAGTTTGAATTGTACTGCTAAAGGGCCTGTAGCTTTAGTGTTGATAAATAGATATAACTGTTGTAGCCCACTCCAGGAAAAAAATGTCCACACAACATAACCTGCAGAGATCTGGGACTGTAGCTGCTCCAAGTGCATGACATTTTGCATCCAAAAGTTTCCATTGTACAAGCAGATGTAAAAGGAAGAAGACAGGGCAACTCTGGGTAATAAGAATGTCCTGCATTTTCTATTAGGAGACTATTTTTATTTGCTCATAATTTTGCAAAGCTTTGCATTGCATGGCAAAATGCCTGAGGCCTGTGAATTTTTCTGTATTTACCTGTATAGAGGCCTAAGAGTCACTTAGCCTAAAAGTATTTGACAATTTCTGAAAATCAAAGTTAGAGAATTTCCTTTTTTTCAAATTTTGCAACTTCTTCCTAAGGTTGCCTAAGTACTTGACCTCAAGCAGGGAAGTGGCTCTTGTGCAGGGGTCAAAGCAGGATATAAACCTTTGAAAACAGTTCCCATGTGTTTAGTGGAAACTTCAACTTTTAACTTCCAAGTCCCCAAACCCACTGTTGACACTATGCTCTGAGAAAACCTTGAGTCAAAGTTCTAGCATGAGCCTGCTGGACTCTCTGCCCTGAGTTCAAGGGCAGTCTATAGGGCATCTAAAGATAAAGACAGCAAAGAAACAGGTACTGGGGCATGGGGCTCCTGAAGAACAGATTGAACCTGGTGGGAAGGGAAGAGAGAGAAGAAAGACAAAGAGGCAGGAGAGGGAAGACCACTGTCTGCCTTGAAAAGCTGATGAGGAGTCAGAAGGTGGATGGAAAAGGGGATTTGATAACTCAAACAGAAATGACTGAGAACTGGTGGCTGGGCAGGGAAACAACACATTTTGGAGCAAGGTCTGACATGGGGGGCTGCGCTCAGAGCCAGCCAGGCAGGGGTCTCAGGGCTAGAGACTGACAGGAGGAAGGAAATGTGGGAGTTTGAGGCACTGTTATTGGACAAGGGCAGGAGCAGAAGAAAGGGCAAGTCATCCAAGGGACTGGATGCAGACCAAGCCAGAGCACTTTGGGATGTGAATCCAAGGGTTTTCACCATTCCCACTTTCCCTCAAGAAGCTGTAAGGAGTCCCCCATTCCTGCCTCTTCTCTCTTTCTCTGCTGCTGCCCTGCCTTTGTCATTTACTGTTCCTTTGTGAAACAGAAGTCCAAACAGTAAATATCATGTGCTACCCCTCTGGTGACACACACATCAGTAGGATGCCTCATGATGGAATTTGGGGTTGGGTTTTAGTTTGCATCAGAAAAAAAATACGGGGAAGCTTAGCAAACCATGCACAGATATATCCTGCTCATAAAAAATATGAAATGCCAGATTTATAGTCTGCACAATCCTAGTTTGCCTTCTGTTATATATATTATTATAGTACGATCCTGGGTTTTTGACACGTTCGTTGCTGATGAGGTTTTCTGGAGGAGCCTTGCCATACGCCATCCATAAAAATGAGGGTGGACAATGAACTTTAAATATTTAGGGGTTTTTTTCTCCTGCTGTTCAGGATGTAAATGGTTCATGCTCTTGAATTCCTTTGCTCTGAAGAGATATTTATTACTCTTTGGCTTTTTAGTGGTGCTCATTGCTATAACATTTAAATACTTACAAACAGTAATGAGATAATCTGCATCACAACCATTTGATATTTATTTACTAAAAAAGAGGGACACAGGATATAAATTTAAAAGTTTGCCACAGTTTTGATTATACAGTTTAGCATGCCAGGGCCAGGCACAGGTGAATTTCCTTAGTTAAAGGTCATCTTCACTGAACAGTGTACTTAAGGGTAAACAAGCTCTGGCTATAGGCTTATGTCAAGCTAATAGGTTATTTTGGGTGATCAGAAATATATGTACACAAATAAGTTGAAATGTTATTTCCATGTTTTCGAAATTATGCAATCAGGGGTTTTTTTGCTTTAGAGTGAAATTTCATTTAGAAAATGTCACCAAATTTAACAATAGAAATGGGGTAAAGAATTCAGAAATTAAATGTTTGCCTCGAGGCCAAACAAATTGTCTCCTTTTCTTGTTTTATTTGCACCTCAGCTACTAGTATAAGTTAGTCACACTGCTCGCCTCATGACTCTACTTCCCAGAAAACTTAGTTTTGCTTAAGATCCATATTTTCAAAATGCATTTCCTGAACAGTTCCCTTGTAGCTCTAAGTGCTCATTGCTCCCGCAAGCAAATTGCAGTCCAGAAAATGTTCCCATCTGAAAACAAAGAATATGCCACTGGTCACCATCTGTACAAAGCTTGGTTTAAATTACTTGGCCAGTGATACACAGGATACATGTGCAGACTGAAGGCAGAACCCTGTGATCAAGAGCCTCTTTACCTGCCTTAGCTGTGGGTTCCCCTTTCCTGTAGTGCATCAGGTGCTGTCACCTCCATTGTCTCTGGCAGATTGTTGGGGACAGCAGCCACTGCTGCTGTCTGAGCCCAGATTCTCTGCAGGAGCAAGGCCACCCTCTGTACTGCATGGCAAGCAAAGGAGGCCACTGTGTCCCATGAGGGTCCAGAGCAGTATGAGATCAAATTTGCAGCACACACATTCCAAATATGAGGTGCTCCAGCGGAGCAGCACGTTGCACCGCTCACTCCCCCATGCACACGTCTGCAAGATCCACCCAGACCCAGGCTGGCACATTCACTTGGTGAAACATGGGACTGAGGGCAGTGGTACCACTTGTCAGGTTGGAAGGCACCCAAAGAAAGCCCTGCAATGCTTTTGTCCCTCCTGAGCTGTAGAGCTGTGTTGGGGTACACCAGAAAAAAAGTGACTGGGGCAGGGCAATGCCAGTCACCTGCCACTGCATAGTCAGGGATCTGTGGGGCCAGGAGGAGAACACACAAGTAGAGGCAGCCTCATTACCAACAGCTGATTAGCTATTGGGCTGGGAAGGGGAGGATCCTAGGTTGTAATTTCTGTGCCATGGCCCCTTTCTGTGTTTTATCCCCATCCCTGTGCATTCATGGGGTAAAAGAGGGAGGAACAAACCGTGGCTTCTCATGGATGGGAGTCACTCACAGTCTGAACTGTGCTGGCTTAGGGGCTGGTTTGAGGATGCAATGGTCCCACATGCATCCCTGCTGGTCAGCTGGAGATCTGGTGAGACTGGCCAACCAAGACAGGTGATCAAAACCTTGCAGGGGGAGCCTCTTTCACTGACAGCATTGCAGCTGAAAAAACAGCTGAAAGCATAAATGAGGCTGGTGTCCTCTGCATGGTAAGAAAGATAGGGGGTAAGGAAGGAAGACAAATAGTGAGGAGTGTGCTGAGGACTGGGGTACTACTCATGTTAGGTGTCCTAGGGTTGGACATTTCCTTGCTTAGGGAATATGTTCAGCATGGCCCTGGCCACCACAGCGCACCTCTCCTAGAGATCTGTTTATGAAAGTGGCCTGTAAGGTGGCAAAAGTCAAATGTAGTGATTCACTCTGTGCTGTTGGGGTGTTTTACTCTTTTTCCTGATGGATGACAGTTACAAGTGATAGCTCCCTGAAGTTAAGCTGTTTTCAGGTGAGGAACAGGAGATTGGTCAGAGACTGAGATGATGGCACTGTGGACTGGGGGCTGCCCACCACACAGGGCTGTGTTTCTGCTTTGCACTTTGCCCTCAGGCAGCCTAGGACTGAGGCACAGCTGTACAATGGAGCTCCTTTCTCCCCCCCATCAAGCCATCCCAAAAGCAACTCAAGAAAGGTGCAGGATCAGAGCATGAATGCATTACATTTCCTAGCCAGTGCGTACTGGCAAAGCTTTGGTTCTTTTTAAAACAGAAATAGACAACAGAGAAACATTTGTTACACTGTGTATCACAGATATCAGAGGGAAGGCATCCCCTGGTCAATCAGCTTGAAATCCAGAGCCAGAAATGAAGCATGCAGAGCAACCTCCCTCATTCATAGCAAGTGGCTGAAGATAAGGACAAAACCTCCTGTCCTGGGTGAGCTGCAACACAGCAGATCATGCTACAGCCTTCATTGAGCAAACCTGAGGTGTGAACACATTTGTGGAAACTAATGGGTGAATGATTCACAAAGACAGAAAAGGACCTCCCAAAGAAATAGAAAAGTATGCACCTCTAATAGGGCACAAAGCAATTAAACTCTTCTCCTAACCCATGGTGGTAGCAGTACAGTCCCTTTCATGCACCTGTGCTCATGCTCATCTGCATTTTCTGTGTTCTTCTCCAAGGCCACAGGCTCTGAGGAGGACCTGCAATACCTGGTGACTGCTTTGTAACACAATAATAACTTTTCAAAGGATGCAGGACTGACATTATCATTTAATGTCTGTTCATTCCTCTATTCATTTAATAGAACAATCATAGAGAATGCAAGCCACGCTCTTTTCATCTTCAAAGCTTTTCTATCAGGCCTGTAGGTTGGCCCAGCTGTGTTGGCAAGATCACATTTAGTTCCTTCTCTGTGTTCTTCACCCCTGCTTTCTTACACTGACAATACTGGGGGCCATACCTGACCACCACACTAGGAAACGTTCTTCCTCTACTGGCCAGATTTCACCTGTCCAGGCTGTATGTGGAGTGTGCTGATACAGCAAACAGGGAAAACATAGAGTTTTGTGTGAGCTAAAGCAGCTTGCAGTAGTGACCCTCAAGCAGCAGCTCACAGCCACCTGGGCAGTCTAAGGCTAGCAAGGAGAGCCTGTGCCTGTGCAGGTTATGCTCACTTACTTGAAACTGGTGAAAATCAGCATGCAGTTTTCTGGCTTTCAAAGCTGAATTGCTGTCAACCCCTCTGGAGATAACCTGCATTATTACTGTTGTACTTGAGTGGGGTGGTGTTTGGTTGGTTTGGGGTTTTTTTTTTGGTTTTGGGGTGGTTTTTTGTTTTGTTGTTTGTTTTTTTTTTCCCTCTGTATTCCCTCTCTATTCAGACTTCGATTTAATATTCCTTCTCTCCCTCTATTTCAGTTACTTTGTGTCTTAGAGCTTAGAGATTTCCTGCCTATATATTGAAAGTTTTAAATGAAGAATTTCAGCAGCTCTCAGAGTTACCAGTAAAAGCTTTCTGCAGATTTTGACAGAAGGAGTTATATGAAATTACTTCTAATCTCTTTATCCTTGTCACACCACTCTGCTATGCAGTAATACACCAAAGAATTTCCAGAAAGTGAAGGTTGGCTACTTACAATACCTACCCACTTGGTTGAAAAAATAATTAAAATAATTGGGAGGTGAATTCAATCTGCTGCTTAGCTGGGGGACAAAGGAGGGGAAAACTGGGGAGAGAAGACTGGAAAGTAAGTGTTTTCCCAGTTTAATTTTTTTTTCAAATAAAAACTTGAGGCCAAACAAGTAATTTCCCTCAAAAGTTTAGATCATGTTCTGAAAGTTTAAAAATTGCGTGTTTTGGTCGACTTTATCACAGCAGCTATCAATGGCAGGTGGTTAATCCCTGTTGGAGTGGCAAACCTGCAAAACAAATAACAGTATGTCCTTGAGTGCACCAGTTCTGTGCCTGACAGGTTTTCATTTTTCACCCCGTTGCATAATGCTGGCACGCACATCCGACACGTAGTGTATGAAACTGTCTGAGTAGGGGTTGGTCCTGCTTCCATTCAAGTCAAGGCCAATACTCTTCCAGTTCTCAACAGAGGCAAGCTCGTGGCATGTGCTGGAGCTGACAGCAGCCCCATGCAGAAGCCAGACAGAAACATTTTGTAATGGGTCAGCTGTGTCCCACTCTAGTCCAGTCTTACCCGCGCTTGTGTTAGGACTTTGCATTTGAAATCCCTTGGCAACTTATGACTTTCGTGGCTTGCTTTCTCAGATTCATTTCCTTGGAAATACAAACAGGGGAAAAGGGGGAAAAACCCCAAGATATTATTTCCTACTGAAATACATACTTAGAGAAAACAACGTACTGATTTTCTTGTAGTCTGTGTTTGTCAGTCTTAGCCAAGCGTTGTGTGTAGGTGTAATGTGATTTAAAAAAATAAGATGAAATGTGGGTGGGACTGAAAATGCAGTTGCTATTATTCATCTGTTTATGCCATCACACACATGTGATCAGGCTGTGATCTTGTGCAGCAGCCTAGGAACCTATGGATTGCTTGAATCATCTTCTGTAAAAGAGCCAGGAGATTTGTTATTTAATACTTCTGCTAGATCAGCAAGATCTGTATATACTGCATTTGTATTTCATAGCTAGAACCAGTCTCATCCCACACATGTGATGAAACATCAGCATAGAAATCCATACCCGTACTTTTTTTCCTTACAATATGCAAGCTCATCAGGATTCCAGCTAGGATAAAAATATGTGTAAACACTTATATACTTACCAAAAGTGAAGATTTTGTAAACTATTTGTAAGTTTGGCTCAAGTTTGCAAAACAGACGATCTGTATAAAAATTAAAATTCCAAAAAAGATATTTCCAGTTTTCAATTGTGAGCACTTTATGTGGAAATTGAAGAAACCTCTAAAGTGTTGGGGAAAAAAATTAAACTGAAATTGATTTTTTATTTGGTTGAGTTGGTTTTTATTTGGCAAGTAAAAAGAATTTTGCTTATTGCTGTTTCTGGGATCAACTTGTGATATATATATTAAAAAACTTTTAAAGGTTGTTTCTACACCTTTAGTTTTGATGCACCTTCTCAGAAGGAGTAAAAATGCAGCACTGGCACTGGCTTGCCAAGCCATCCTCAGTTGGGTAGAGTAGGGAGTTTTTCCGTGGGAGTCCAGTCCTGAATGCTCCTTCAGCTCTGTGGAAACTTACCTGTGACGTATACCGACCATCCAAAAATCTTAAGTACACATCCCTTATCACGTTTTTTCAGGCTCAACCACATTCCTGCTTCCACAGAGAGCAGTTCTTCTAGCTGCAGGCAGTACAAACTTGCAGTGCTAATTATTTGATCATCTACCTCAGTATTTCCAGATGTAAAAGATTTCTTTATTTTGCTTGTTAAATGAGGATTTTGGTTTTCTATCTCTGTTTCCCATTGGCTACATCTCTGCTAGTAAATCAAAGGCACCCAGAATCTGGCACAGAGGCTGGTTGCCTCCAGAGGAGGATGCTCTGTTGCCTGCCAAAACTAAATTGCTGCACCTACACTGTGTGTAAGGTACGATCCGGAGCTCACCCTAACCCTCGGTCTGTGCCTGGGAGAGTGATGATCTGCCCTCTGGTTTGGGCAACTGGTATTTAAATGACATGGGTTCAAAGGGCGTCAGCTGTTCTGGACCTTCAATGGTGCAATTGGTTTCCATTCCAACACCCAGGAATACTCACTGACATGGTTTCACTTCACTTACTTCTGTGGAGGTAGTTCTTATATCTCTCCCTTCCTTATTGGCACCAATCAGCTCAACAGCCTTCTTTCAGAGGCTCCAAAATCAGGTGTATACTTATTATGTCCCCAAGCAAAGTATTTACATTCAAATAAAAGTATAATTAGTGCCAGCAGCTTTAGCAGGTGTTCTATAATGAGAGTGGTAGGGGAGAATGAAGCCATCAAGATAAAAACCTGGGATCCATGGGATGTCTGCCCAGGAAGAAGTGAAACAAGGCAAAATGACAGGTAGCAGCAGATGCTGATGGAGAGGGCTGCTGGCTGCTGCTGAACTGAACAGTTTCACTGGGAATAAAGTCAAGAATTTCTAAGCAAGCATAAGACATGCATCTGTTTGCAGAGGGGGAGAAGGAGGAGTCTGGAGGCTCTGATGGCCTGGGTTTTTTGTTTTTTTTTTAATAGAGAGGAAACATTTCTTCGGCACAAATATGCTGTGGATCCAAGTTCAATTTTCCCTAATCTATTCTTACTGGGGATGCAATTGCAAGCAGTTCCCTACTGGAAGAAGAAAACAGTTGACTTCTGATTCCTATGGAAATGTAAAAGAAGCTGATTCTTTTTAACTGAGACCCCACCCTGGAAGGACAGGGTAGAAAGTCTTCGAGAGGCACTGACTTCCCAGTTGGTCAGTACAAGAAGACTTGTATAGTTTCTCAGCGTAGTAGCAGACAATCTTCCTGATCAAAGTGTGGAGTTGTGTTGTGCTTAGCCAGCTTCTGGGGCTATTTGTATATTTGTATATACCTGTTTAGTCGATAGGCTATAGTAGTAAACCTACAGAAAAGTAGAAAATACCTATATGTCCTTTGCAAGAATAATACAGGAGATCAAGACCGATTTTTACTAAAGGTGATTTTGCCATCTGTATGTAGAATAAATATATTCCCCTGTTACATTGCAATATTGACTTCAATGAAGCACTTTTTCTGATGGGATATACCTGTCATCTGAGACTTTTGTTTCCCCTGTTAATTTTGTTATCCACTCCTTTCACCCACACACAGTGGGGTAGCATTTTTAAGAATTAACAGCAGCAACTTTGTTTTCTCAGTTATGTCTAGTTTAACCAACATCTAATCTTCTTAGCTGTTATACCCTCACAAACAGGGATTTGTTTGGCTAAAAACTTTTAATTAGCCCAATCACATGAAGCAGGTATTTAACAACCCCAAGGCAAACTCATTTCAGACATCAGAGGTGTCTCACCACCAGATTGGGAGAGTTAATTCTAGGAGCCTTTTGCTGCAGGCTGCAGAACTTGAATAACAGGGTTGGTGAGCGGCTCGCACCCAGTTTTTCTACATAAGTGGGCAGCATTCTTTAATGGCAATTTGCTGGCTCCAAATGGCATTTCATGATCCTTCACTAACCCCTTGTCTCAGCTCACCCTCCAAAGCAGCCCCTCAGTTTGTGCTTGCACAAGTCAAGCCAGCTCTGAAGAAAGGCAAGGATCTTCTCATGGGATTGTTAAGACCTGTGAAGACCTGGCAGGTTACTGGAACAAATAAACACATGAACAGGCTGACGAACCTGCTGAACTTTTGATCCTGGTAATTTGAATCCAGGAGAAACATGGCTTGAGCAGTATACATGTCCTAACCCAGGAAGCACAGGGTCACTGCTGCAGGGCAGGCAAGGCTGAGGGAAGAATGCTGATGCCAATGGGACCTGTGCTCCTGTGTTGCGTGAAATCAGTGACAAAAGGAGTGGCTATCACAAAGCGGAAGAATGGATACTGAACATGCAATTACTAACTTGAGACTAGCTCTGCCTCAGAACCAGGGCAGTGCAAAGCCCACCCATGAGCTCATCCAGAAGTGATTCTCAGGCCCAAGCTGTTTCTCCAGCAGTCTCTCTCAGAGAGATCCTGGGGGGCTGTGTGAATTATTTAGCAGTGCTCCTCCAGAAGGTCCCTGGGGAAACCAGAGCAATATTGTGATCAGTTGAGAATGGAGGGAAAGGCCAGGAGTGGTGACTCACAGGGGTATCACTTCATTGCACTTACACAGCAGTATTATCTTCCTCTGCTGTGTCTGCTGCCACTGTGGTGTTTTTGAAACATCTGTGTCAGTAGAGTGATGCTGATCAAGTCACCCCTGTTGAGTGTGCTGCCATGGAGTTATTTCTGGTCTATACTATCATCTTAAATTTGCTTTGGAAAATCACTAACCATAATAAACAGAAGTAAGTAAATAAGTGAGAAATAATATCAGCATCTTCTATTTAAAGTTGCAGAGATGTAAGCCCTCTATATCTACCACTTTCAGCCCTGAGTTTGCAATATCATGAGAGGTTTCCTGGGCATAAGCTTTAATTGATTGTCAATTAACCTGACAATTGTCAATTATCAATCAATTTAATTATTTGATACATTTGTGCCACCATTCTTCACATATTTGTTCCTAGCTCCAGCTGCTTTTCTTTAGGATGCCAGAACTTACTCTCAGGGCTGGGTGGCCCTGCCTCAGCAGGGGAGAAGATGCCTGGAAGGTCTGCATAGTGAGCAAGGCAGGATATGCTTTTGGGATGCTCCACAGACCTGTGAGGAATATGACTGGCCAAGCTGATTTTTACAGATGTGGTTATGATGAGCTGCCCCTGCTGTAAATAATTAAAAATGCCCTCTTGTCCTAGTATGGGAGGTAAACCAGGTAGGCATGTGGTGCACATTTAAACATATTTGCTTGTGTTCTAGCGAGACATAAAATCAGTTCTTAAAGCAAATGATTCTGATGAATGGATGTGAAATCAATTGAAGGTATGTTCCCTGAACAAGATCTGCTTGATCAGGCAGGATTTCCATTCCAGCCTACTTACTGAGAGAAGTTAAAATAGCAAAAACATGGAGAATTAGAAATCGTTTCTTAGGAAACCAGCTTTTTAAAAAGTCTGCTGACTGAGCTCATCCTGAATTTTTGCCTTTCAGAGGGCAACTGAAAAACTCACTCAGTAGAATCACATGCAGATATTTGCAGGTAGCAATAAATATATGAGTGCTTGCATTGCTGATGACCATTAAAAATTCTGTTTTCTGGCTTACTTACAGCTAACTGAAAGCAAGCCATAAGGCAAATTAAAATGTGGCAGAATGATGTGATGGAAGAGAGACATCATGTCAGGTAATATAATTACAAGCTACTGAGTTCACCTAAATAATGAGGGGATCTTAGCTTCAATATCCCAAACTTAATACACCAGGTAAAGCAAAATCTTTGGTGCTTTGCAGAGTACCATGAAGAGAGCAATTTAGCACTCACACTCTGGCAATTAAATATTTGAGACCAGCAGCCCACACCAAGCTTTGTGTGGCTATTGTGCTCAGTGTGCTTGACCAGCCAGCAGATGAGGGCTGAAGTTCTACCACAAGGATGTGCAGAGACCCTGGGCAACAAGAACATTTTAGTAAATTTACTAATCCCTTGGAAAAAAGCAGCCAAAACACATGTGATAGTTAGCCTCTGGCTGAGTAGGCTCAGACTCAGGCAGAGACCACCACAGGGGTTTCCTGGATTCAGGTCTATAAAATCCAGGATGGTGTGAAATGGGTGGTTTGGGGTGAGCTGCTCACAGTCTGTCCCAATGAAAGAGGCAGTGACTGTTAGACAAAGATTTAGGAGCCATTGTCAAAATAAAAGGAGACATTTCATGCAGCAAATGCTGGATTTGTGAAACTCTTTACCAAAGGGTATGACAGTTGCAGCAATTTTTTTCAGACACTCAAGGGAAGACTGGGCAAGTACTTGGAAGACGAGTGCACCACTGGGTAATCTAGATCAGGCTGGAGGAGTTCTCTGGGCTGAAAATGGTTGAAGGCTGGGAGACAACTTGCAAAAAAGATCAATTACGTTCATCCTATTGTTGCCGTTCTTCAGGGTTCAGTTTTTCATCACTGTTGCAGACAGGTTACTGGGCTACATGAGCCCTAAAAATCTGAAATAATAACACTGTTCTTATATTTTTATTTGAATTGTGAATCAATTGTATATTGGTTTTCTGGTGTGTAGATGAATTTAAGGTGCTCTGTCTTCCCATCTGTGCCTGAGCTGGAGGGAAGAGCACTGCAGGGAGCACTGGTGCCACAGTAGCTGTGGGAAGCAGGTGGTTCTGTCAGCTACACCATGGCTATAGGTACCAGATGCATGGGGACACACAGGAGTAGGGCTCAGTGGCAAGGGCAGCATTGCATGATAGTGTATTTGTCTGAGGTCCAGTAAGTTGCAGGCTATGCTTTGTGAAGCCATGAGCTATAGTGCTCCCATTTATTTACACTAGGATGGGTTTTTTTAACCCTGTAATTGCCCTAGCCAGGAAGACCTTCTTCTCTGTCTCTTCTGTCCCACTTTGTCTGTCTTTTTGTGCATAGGAAGAACTGAGACCCGTGCTTTCTTTTATGAAACTAAAACAATTTTTGAAAAATTTGTGGATTGACAAATGACCCCAAGTTCTTCCTTTGTCCTCTAAATAAGTAAAACAGACATCACAGCAATACAGCAAAACTTGGATTGCCCTTGTGTTTGAGAACATATAGCAAGAAACATTATACTCAGTAGTTTAAATGAACTTGCTTATCTTCAGACTACCAGAAAAAATTGTATTATTTATCCCCCTCTCTTATACTGCAGCAAAGATAAGTACTTTGTTAAAAACATCAGTGCAATTCCATTGCCTTAAAGTCTGAAGCTGTGAGGAGGGGAAGCTCTGAAAAGCTGTTTCTGGCCCACTGTGTTTTGTGGGTTTATCCTCTGAGTGCCAATGTGGCAAAGTACAAGCAATATGTGTTATGAAGAAAAAACCCAGTCTGATATTCCTATGGCTTAGTAATTGTAAAAAAATATTTAAATAAACATTCTAAAATTTTTAAACTATAATAAATATTTTTTATTTACAAATACTTCTTTAAAAAGGGATGGTGCAGTTTTAATCCACACATATATACACAAAAACATGAGAATTGTGTCAAATGTGTGCACAGATGCATGTCATCAAAAGATGAGAGCTTTTCTGTGGCTGCAGGGAGCTAAGGCATGTATTTTCACAGGCTTTTTTGAGATATGTACATATCTCTGCTGCCTGGAATAGAGGCTTTCATAAAGCTTTTATAAACAGTATATGATTATTTAAAGTGTTATATAAGCATTAACTGCTATAGCACTTCTAGGTTTCTTTCAGAGTGGATAAAGCAACTTATTCCTTATATTAGTCACATTGCTTGAAGCTCTGCTGTGAAGCCCTCTGAAACAGTACCAGTACCTTGACTCTAGTGGAACTATGGTAATTTGTTTTAATAAAGAATGCAGACTCATTAGGTTAAAAGAAGTTGTGTCAGCCCATGATCTGATATCCCAGGGATGTCAGTGGATTCTGACTGACACATGAATTTGCATGACTGAGCATGGCATTTTTCTTTAGGTTAGAAATGCAGACACTTAGCTAGCATATTCCTTCTAGCATCTTATTCACAAGGCAAAAAGGATCTTGGAGACACAGGTTTCTAAAAAAATGTCACCAAAATATGACAGGGCCGAAACCTCTTTTTGAGTGACTGCCATAGTTCTACCTTTTCTTTCTTCACTCAACTGGAATGAAATCAATACAAAATTTAGTTTCTAGAAATCAGCTTCCCAGGAATGTGCTTTGAATGAGGCCATAAGAATTCCTCTCACCTTCTGTGGAACATCATTTATCTTCTTTCCTTCCTTGCATTTACTACTTCACATAGGCCTACAGGTAGCAGAACTAAGACATTTCCAGTTACCATATAGAGCTCTAGGACTAAACAGACATGGATTCTATGTGTTGGCTTATCCCATACAACACTCAAGGGATGCTATCCCGAGGGTATGGGACATGTTAGACTGTTTGCTCACTAGAAATAAATTCCCTCAGAATACCCACCAGCACCTCTAATGGCTGCAGAAGTCCAGAAGCTTGCAGAGTTCCTGATAGTATCATCATGAGTAGTGCACAGATGGAGTGAACTTTGTTTTAACGGTGGCATTTCCTTGGTATAGCTCTGGGGTTATAAATCCATCTCTCCTTTGCTTTTCTCCTCAGAAATACAACATCACAGGTGAGAGATCTGCACACCAAAGGAGCTACATGCTACCATTTTATTTACTGTTCCTTAACAAAGAAAGCAATCAGCAAGATGCTAACACCCAAAACATTGACTAACACACTGATAAGAATGAAGTTTCAGCAAGACTTACTCCATTTTTGTGCAAAGGATCACGAAAAGCTCTGCCACAGCATCCACAAACTGATTCACAGTCTGGAATTTCAGGCTTATACACAGTGTGATCTCACAAGCATATATTAATTGATGCTCTGCCTTGTTCATGTCATGGGTTTAGCACTGCAAGAAAATAAAAATTTTCACTGATGATTTACTTAACCACAAGCAAATTAAATTATATTCAACCTATCAATAAAGTGACATCAGTGAAGAACTAGAAATGGGCTCAGTAACTTGGATTCAATCAATAACTGAACTATGGCATTCACAGTAATAACATCTAAGTGTCAAATGTGCACGTGAAGAGCAGCAGCAAATCCAAAAGGTGCAATTTTTCCTCACTCTGTGCTTCTATTTGTTTATTTACATTGGCTGAGTTGCCCTCACTTGTTTGTTTCGAGGAGTGAGGGTGTTCCAACATGCCATGGCCTTCGTTCCTGAGGGAGAGAGGCCTCTCGTGAGGAAAGAGCTCACCTTTCCCCTGGATGTGCTGGGGCTACACCTCAGCCCAGGCGGGGTGCCGGGCACTCCCCGGCTCTGCCTGCTCTCCCAGCATCCTCACGGCCATGCCAGGAGGGAATGCCGGGCTGGAGGGAGGATCACAGGAGATGTGCTGGTGGCAGGCTCTCAGGTGCAGCTCTGGAACCAGTGCCCCAGCCTAGAAGTGAGCCTGCAGAGAGGAGCGAGGCTGGTCAGAGCTGCTGCCAGCAGGGAGGGCAGGCTCACGCCGGCTACGTGCCGTATCTCTGCAAAAGATGCTGCAATGGCAATTCCTGCCTTGGCTCAAGCAGACGCAGTGTCTAGCAGGAGATAATCTATTTCTTCTAATGACGCAAATATAAGTGGCAAATAGGAAATTTTTAGCAGCTTTGGCTGACCCCAAACAAAACACAGCAGAGACATTGCTTCTTATTGTGTTGGACCTGTTCTTGTCCTCTGCTGTTCTTTGCTTTTGAGCAGTCTGGTGTCCCCACTGCCAGCCCAAGCAATGGGTGAAGGTACGGAAACACTTTTCATGATTTGGAGCCATTTTTACTTTTAATAATTAAATAGATGAGAGCATTCCGACTTCTCCTATGATGAATGGTGTTTGCTGCTGGTACTTTTTGTCTGGAGACAGTATTGTCCTCTAGTAAGAAGAAAATATTAGAAGTGGCCAAGACATTCAGTTTCCCATCCCTAAATTTTTAACCAGTATCTGACTAATGTGTGAGATCAGATAAATGGCTATCCTATCACTCAGAATGGTCACAGTAAGCTTAGTGAAACCAAGCATTATTTTTTAATTTCTGACTTTAATAATTTCAGTGTTCTCCTTCAGAGCTGACTGTATATCAACGGATGTGAAAGCACCATGTGAAAAACAAGTGAGCTGGGATTCCTTCAAGGGAAAGGCTAAGGAAATGTACACTGTTAAGAGGATTTGAAAGCCCACAAGTATGTAGCTGTAACATGAAATACAAACTATCACTACAGAATATTTCAAGATTATTCCAAACTACCAATCAAGTTTCAGTCTAGATTCAGGTTATAAATTAAAAAAAAAAAAAAAAAAAAAAAGGAAAATACAATCAATCAAGAAAAAACCCTGTTAACAGGCTCATAGCACTCTTCTCACACTTGGGGACAGGACACTAACAGTTTGGGTTCAGAATTTGATATTTTGATGGTGATAGATTGAGTGACTTAGACTCTGCCTAGCAATCTTTACTAAGGCATCTTCTAAGACCTTTCTCATAACCTGGTGATCCTTGGAGTCTTGGTAATCATTAAAATACCCTTCATCATCTCCCTTCACAGTGGTCTATAACATCCATTTAGGACTCTATGTATGTTATTTCTGAACAGCTGTTTTCATACATCTATTCTGTTGTTTAAAAAAACAGAAAAAAAGAGTAGCTTTTCATGACTGATGTGCAGTACCATAAAAATGACCCAGCTAGTAGTCCACAGCACAGGCAAATTTTCAGTGCTCTTCAATGTCCTCGTGGACCCAATGCAGTTGTGTTCAATCAAATTAAATCATTTCAGGTGTTTAAATCCTCACTGCTTAGGGGACTGTCTTGAAAGCAAAAAGCTCAGAGTGCACTCTCAGCAAGTTTGCAGATGGTGCCAAGCTGAGTCATGCAGTTCATATGCCTGAGGGATGGGATGCCATCCCTAGGGACCAGGATAAGCTCGAGGAATGGGACTGTGAGAACCTCATGAGGCACAACAAGTGCAAGTGCTGCACCTGGGTAAGGGAAGGCCCTGGTACCAGGACAGGCTGGAGGAAGAAGGAATTGAGAAAGGCTCTGTGGAAAAGGACTGGGGGGTGCTGGTGGATGAGAGGCTGGACATAAGTGGGCAATGTCCTCTCAAAGACCAGTAAACCAACCACAGGCTGGGCTGCATCAAGAGAAATGTGGCCAACAGGCCAAGGGAGGTCATTCTCCCTCGCTGCTCCACTCCTGTGAAATCGTACCTGGAGTACTGCATTCAGCTCTGGAGGTCTCAGCACAGGAAGGACATGGACCTGTTGGAGCAAGTCCAGAGGGAGGCCATGAAGATGACCAGAGGCCTGGATCACCTCTCCTATGAGGAAAATCTGAGAGTTCAAGTTGTTCAGCCAGGAGAAGAAAAGGCTCTGGGGAGGTCTTATAGCACCTTCCAGTAGCTAAACGGAGAAAGATAGGGAGAGACTTTTAGCAGGGCCTGTTGCAATAGGACAAGGGTAATGGTTTTAAAGTAAGAGGGTAAATAGATACATCTATATCTATAGATGTATGCAGATTAGATATAAGGAAGAAAATTTTTATGATGATGGTGGTAAATACTGGAACATGTTACCCAGAGAGATATTAGATGCTTCATGCCTGCAAGTGTTCAAGTTCAGTTGGACAGGGTTCTGACTAACCTGATCAAGTTGATGTACCTGTTCACTGAAGGGGCTGAACTAGGTGTCCTTTAAAGGTCCCTTCCAACCTAAATTATTCTATAGTTTCATAATTCTAGTATTATAAGATCTTGCCCTGGTACAGATGAAGCTAAACTCAAATGCAAACTGTTGTCCTCTGAGAAGGTTTGCTCTAAGCAGAAGACTCACTGGTCCTGAGAATTCCTCCATCTTGTGCAAACTTTAGTGAGAACACAATGTGTAGTTCCAGTTCTAAAATAAATTAAGTCCAAGCTTCAAATCTGAATTGTAGCCTGCAGCTAAGCCGGACTAAGATCCAGCTAACCACAAATTTCTGTGATTGTGCTTATAAGTAAACAGCACTTTTTTCACTGAAATGCATGTACAAAACAGCTCCTGATTTCATAGCAGTGAGTAGAGCAGTATGTCATCTCTCAAAACACATTGTCTGACTAAGATGACATGTTATAAAGTGAATTCAGCATAATCTGGTGAAAGGTTTTAAAATTCTAAAATCTTAAGCAGGAGCAAGAAGAATTTTGTAACTTGGGAGTTTGAATCATGATTTTCTCACTAACCATGCTGCTTGCCTCAGGACAGCCAGACTGAAGATCAATTTGCCACTGAGCTCAGAAAATGCACCAATGTGCTTGTCAGAGCAGTCATTACAGATTTGCTCTTAAATGATTTCTTTGCATGGAAAAACAAATCCACTTTCACTGTTACTGGAAGGTTTAAAAAATAGAAATACCATAAAATTACTCTGGAGAACTGATAGACTGGCTAAATGCTGTAGTTTTCTGGTACAGAACATTGTGTTACTCAGCTCTCCAGCTTTCATACAATAGATGGGAACTCTTCAAGCATAAACTATTACTGGTTGTGTGTGCATTGGAGTAAATGATATCTGGTTTTAGTCCTTACATAGGAAAAAAAAAAACAAGTTTAACAACATATTTTGTTTGCACATGTGATGTAGCTATTGTAGGAAGGGTATTGCTGGTTCTCCTAGGCACCTTTTATATGAATATTTTAAATTAGTACAAAAATCTGCTTGAGGGTATTTTTATCATAAACAGGAAAAAATTTTACACTTTTCTTCCTCAACCATTTTCCCTCCAGTTCCCTCTCCTCCTTTCACCCCGGCAGCAGCCGGACCTGCCCTCCCCAGCCCTCCCTGCTGCCTTGGCAGTGGCCCATCCCCATCCCCAGCAGCAGCCACAGTGCCCGCCCATTTCTGACACTGCACCGCTGGTTGTCAGCAAGGGTTAACAAGCTCAAGTCCCTGCAGCCTGCCCCAGCACTCCTTCTCTTTCCTTCCCCTGGCCAACCACTTGCAGACACGCTGCTCCTCATTGTTGTCCTCCCCAAATTTTGCACCTCAGGCTCTCTCCAGATCTTCTCCCGAAGGTCTCTCATTTCTCAGCAGAGTGACTGTCATTCAATGTCCCATGCCTCTGTTAGCTTTCTACCTTCTCAGCCTCACTGCTTTGCTTGACTTCATGAAAGCAAAGCAAGACTTCACCCTGGTCACAAAAATGCTCCCTAACTGATCAGATCCCTGTAGGCAGTTTATTTTCTGATCTTTAAGCCTCTGAGCTCTCCTCACTTTGGTTTTCCCACCAGTCCCTCTTGAACAGTTTGCATACTTTCAGCTTCACCACACAAGTAATTTTGTCCCTAATATCCCTGTTTTGATGTGGTTAGACTCCATTACACTGTACTCTCTGACCCTTTTCCATTTCTCTCTCTAGATGGACTCCATTTCTTCAACTTTTGAGTTGAAGTGTGACTTCCAGCATCCTGGACACTGTGCCAGATGCACAGCTTGAAAGCACACTACCCATCAATTCTTCCTTCACCCAGGGACTAGATGTCCTTTTGGTTATGTTCTTCCTGTACACTATTATTTTACCTGACTCACAGGCACTCCTTCAGAGCCATCATCTGCATATCCTGTATTTACTACTTCCTTTTTCCAATTCAACCCTCATTTTCTCCCTTCTCACAAACATTAAATATGTCTCATCAGCTGTCCCTCCAAAACAACTTATTTCACTCCAGCAGCTGAGTTGCCCCATCCTATTTTTTTTTCCCTTCAGAAACAGTGGATTTCCTTTTATCTTTTCCTCTACCCACAAGATGCCTTCCAGCTCTCTCCCACCTTCCTCTGCATGTATCACTCATCCTGTAAGCAGTTCCTCCTGAACCATGTCTGTTAATCTCCATGATTTTCTCTTAACTTCCTTTCAGACAATTATCAAATCACTCACTCTGTCCTTGGCATCCTCAACTAATTTGTGTTTTTGTGGTAACCCAGCTACCTCCAGCTGTGTCTCAGCCATTCTACTATTTCTAGGCAGGAACTCTTCATTGGATTCCACCAAAAGAGAGAAGTGAGAGGCAGCCAGACACCTCTTACAGGCAGACGATAGGAAAATCACAAAGCAAGAGGTCCACTGTGCAAGTCCAACCTTCAGATCTTCATCCCCCTCATCTATACATGTTTTTTCTTGTGCCTTGAATTTGGTGATGAGGTGGATGTGCTGTAAAAGGCATCTGTGTGCTGAAGCTTTAGGATGTTTTAGGCTGCGTGGAGATAATTAAGTAAATAATAGCTTCCAAATACGTAAGTACAGTCCTCAGGAACTGGCCTCATAGAGATCTCTATCAGTATCTCCTCTGAGATTTTGAGTAAAGCAAATAAGAATAAAAATATTTCATTCATCATCTTGGCAGTATGGTCTGGAAAGGCTGATTCAGAGCCATTCTTTTCCATTCAGCTATAAAATCTCTGTATGTACTATCTTCTAAAATGTTATTTTAAATTAGAAACTTTATTTATCTCCTGGGGTTCATTCAAGGAAACTAGCTATACTTGTGGAGTCTAATGAAGGTGCTTCATGTCATCAAAGGTTAGGAACTGAATTTGAGAGCAAATATTTGCCCAAATTTAACATAAAGTGCTAAGGAGAGTGTAAGAAGAATGCTCAATGCTAAAATGGCTACAGGCTAGTTTCAGTTCCAATATTAATGCCCAAGAAAGTAGAGTTAAGGTATTGTCAGCAACACATGTATTCTCTTTTATTAGAAATTCTAACTTTTTAGAGCTCCACATGTCCAGTCAGCTCTTTAAAGCATTTTAAAGCCTAATGTATCCTGATATAAGATTGAAAATAGATAATAAATAAATTAATGTCATGGTCCCTACAGACCATGCCCCTTAGACACTGCTACCTGCAGCCAGTGCCATCCTAAAGTCTGCCAGGGCACGTGTGCCTGCCAGGCAGTCCTGGTGCCACAGGTGCTCCTGAAGGCATCTCCTCCCAGACCTGTGCATTTGCTCCTCTACACCTGGTCTCCACAACTGGATACAAGAGCTCAGGGATAAGATGAGGACATTGTTAAAGCATCCAGACCACAAATACCCCTCCCAGCTGTCCAATGAGGATCTTGGCTAAATCAGCACCAGCAAAGCCTGAGCCTGAGAATCCCCCTGTTTACATAAAATTGTCCCATGAGCTTAGGTGGGAGACTTTTATGTTAAAATCAAACCCATGGGGTATGTACATCCTTGATTTTAAAACATTGAGTTTCCCAGATTCTTTCCTAAGAGCGACTGTGGGTGGCATCACAAAATGCAGCAATACATGTAAAAGTGGTTTAACAGCTGTGTGTTCAGAAGTAAGGAATATTTTGAAATATTCGTCCGCAGTGTGAAGTTGCCAAATCACTAGTGTAGTGTGGTCTTACAAAACAACATAGAGTAAAAATAGGCAATACTCTCTGAAAGCTTTGGATGATAATGTTTTGAAGAAAAAAAAGCTGCAAATAAGGGAGTGAACAAGAAAGGTGGGATATGTCGGTTTGTTTTTTGAAAAAAGGCTCTTTTTGTAGGGTGTTTTCTAGCCTGACATATGATTTTGCCCATTCTTTGAAGGCAGCTCTACAGAATCTGCTTGCAATGTTCTTTCCCATCAATATTTGGTTTCTCTGTGAATCATGAGCAAGCTTTCTTACATATCTTGTGTATTTTGCAAGGTCTGCTCCCTCTAAGGGAATAGTGAAACTCCCATCCAGTGAAACCACAAGCCAAACAGCTCTGGGATCAGGTAGCAGCAATGTTTCAGTTTCCTTACCATCTCTTTTATCATCCAGAGGAGTACTTTGTCAAGTGCTGAGGACTTATTCTCCAACAGATGAATAGCTACAGGGCATTTTGCTCTGAAAGCTCAACACAAGATACTAAATTATGGACCAAAAGGATAAGTAGGTATGGCAGGACTGTAGATCTTGCACTGCTGGCATGTCCATGTAGGATTTCCAAGAGCCCAGACACCCAGTCAAACCCACAGCTGGAGAGGTGTCCTCATGTATGCAGCATTCAGGCCACTGTTGAAAGAGTGCTCTCAATTCGTACTTCAGATCTCTGCTGTTTTACTGTGATAAAGATCTTCCACAGCTCACAGCAATTATTTTTCCCCTCCCACCTGTTTTTTAGCAGCAGGTAGTTGCTAGTCCCTCTGCTCCAGAGAAGGGGATATAGCTCCTGTCAGAGGAGATCAGTGCTGTACCAGTAGTTCCTGGGGAGGTGGTTTCGACACAGTGCTGAGGGATGGGTCTGAACATATCCCTAATAGCCCCATGTGCTCAGATGCAGGTTATTTACTGGGAATGGAAATTTTTCAAAGCCTCTTCAGTTGCCCCTCTGGATCTGCCTGTACTATTTTCCAAAGCAAGTGTTGCCCTGCAGGATGAAATACAAATGCATCTGTTGAAAGAGAACTGGAACAAAATTAAATCCTATTTAAGATTCACAGAAATTTTCCCTCTGTTATCTGATACCCATGTTTTAGTTTAGTTGTTTGGTCTCGGTGTTGTTAAGGTTGTTAACAATTTGTAAGTAAATTGGTGTTTCATTGAAAGAGCTTTGTGAATTTTAGGTGCTTTCTCACTTTTAATATCCCTATGTATTAGTTGCTCCCAAGCCAGTACGAAGTTATACGATGTCTGTATTAAATTAATGTTTGACTTTACAGTCTGTATGCTGTCCAACCTGGCACCTCCTCCATTTGCAGTAAGTAAATATGCAAGTGTTACATTGCCCTTGAAACCTGTGCTGTGTGACAAAGGTTGTGTGCTGAAAAGAGACTGATACGCCAAGTCTCATGGGCCCCAGTCCTGTCTGTGAGCCATGTGTTAGTCAGAAACCCACCCTCAGTGAGCTACAAAAGCATGGTGCGGCCACTTTGGACCAGCTGACACCAGGGCACACTTGGCCTCCTCAGAACCATCCACCTCTCTCTGAGCCCTGTGGAAACCTCATCTCTGAGAGAGGAAAACATGAATAACAGACTGAGTTTCCTCAAAGTGATGGCTATACAGGGAAGGCTCCTTTTTAATTTGCGCGCAACAATGAAAAAAGGTCTGGTTTCTGTTGCTTTATATCAGCTAATCTACAAGGACAGATTTTAGGGTAGGACTCATCAAATTTTTCACTGCTCTATTTCCCCATGGGGACATGATACAACTTCAGATGAGCTGTAGTAGAGCCATCATTTTTCTGTGGTAGCTATACCTGGCAGCTACAACTGATAACTGAGTTTCTTCCAAGTCCTCTGGCCTCGGAGGGTCAATACTACACACTATTTGACTCTCTTAGGCTTGTACCAGGCTAACATGATTTGTAGAAGTGTTAGCGCTGTGGAAAATTGAGTATGTATACAACCTTCCTGTAACAGCCAGTAATCTTGTCTATGCTGCCAGGCAAAGTAAATTTGAGCTGGCTCCATAACCCAAGTATCAGTGTGCTGCTCTTCTACTTCCACATCTCATCACTGCAGCCTCAGTTTTCAACTTGCCAAAGACCAGACCATGACATGGAACACAGCAGTGACAAAAACTGTATCTGACAAAGGTGTGTGGCCAGATTTCCTCCAGAGTTCTGCTGAAAGGCTACCAGGAAATATCAAACTGGCACATGCAAATCTTTTCACAGAAACATGGTCTTTTCCAACCAGGTTTTGCTGGGAAAAACTGAGAGATCTTGAATGGGCTCCTTATCCAAACTGAAGAGAGAAGCAGCTTGGCTGGACCTCCTCCCTTGCCTATCTAGTGCAGCTCTCTGAGAGCAGCATTCATTACCAGGTGGAGCAAGACTGCCATGAGACTGCCTGCTCCCTGAACGTGGTTAGACAGGGTCTTAAGCCCAGATAAACTCTTTCAGGTAAATCCCCTCCTTCTGCCTGGGGGTCTCAGAGGTGATAGCCACAACTGAGACTCCAAGCAGCGCTGTGGAATAGCAGTGGATTCTTACTTCTACTGGGGTATCAGCAAGGCACAAAGAGGCTAACATGATGTGGCTCACAAGCCTGAGAAACTGGCAGAAAAAGATGGGTCTCTCCCTCCCCTGCACAATTATCACACTTTTCCTCACAGGTTGGGAGCAGATGCTGTAAAGCAGCTGTGGGGGATTTTCATCCAGAGGGTATACAAATCGATGTCAAGAATTCATGAGGTTTATGCAAAAGATACTGATCAGTCTTCCAGGTTGTCCTACAGCAGCAGGATTGTGTCTAGCAGCTGTAGGGAAGTCCATGTGCCTTTTCTAATTGTGCCAGCATCCTGCCCATTCCTAGTAAAGAACCATCCTAGCAGGCAGTCACAGGCTGCTGCCATGGTGGCATAGTACCAAACGCAGGAGACATGCCCCTCCTGCCTCTCCTTTTCCAGGCAAAAGGGGAGGGGAGGTGAATGCAGATCGGCAGAAGGGGGCAACACATCTGAAAACACTCAGAGCAAATGGACCTTGGAGAGCTGAGCAGACTTTTGTGTGCTGGGCACACTGGGCATGTGGTATTGGCTGTAGCCACAGGGCTTGTGTTGCTGGAGCAAGTGGCCATGCATCAGCCCCTGCAGACTTGTTCTGAGCCCTGGGCCCTGAGGAGTCCTGGCTCAGGGAAGGCACTTTCAATTCCTGTGACACATCTGCTCAAGTCAAGCCACAGCCCACTGCTGAAGCAATGGTGTCACAAGCTGTTGTGCTGGATGGAGCTGTGCTGCTGGCCACCTGTGAATACACACACAGCAGCGTACCCAGCAGGCAGAGAGTGCCTCTCCAGCCTGACTGGACTCAGCTGGTGTTCCTCAGCCCAGCATCACTGGATGCAGACATCCCCAACTCTCTGCAAGGCTGTATAAGATCCAGATCCACAGCAACCCCATCACAATGGACCCCATTACAGTGATCATTGTTGCATCATATGACAGGTTTTAGCAGCTAATCTGACTGGCTGGAGCAGCTGTGGTGTTGATTTTCTCCTTAAACCTGTACATTAAAGCTTGGGACCCAAATTAGACAAAATTAATTGCTCTTCCCCAAACCAGGATTGAAATCCCATGACAGACAAGGCAGTATCACAAAACAAGAACGCACAACGTAGCCTAGATTTTCCCATTGTTCCTCCATGAGCAAACGTCTGCATACGAGGTCTAGAAAATGTCTTCCACGTTGGGAGCAGCCACTCCACGTTGAGTCCCAGCCTCTGGGTGCTTCCCAAGTTCAGCAGCTACCCTTTCCTCCTCAGGGAGCAACGGTGTCACCTTATCAGTGCTGTGCTCAGTTGCCAGCCCATTTCGTCTACCCTCTGCATGTAATTGTTAACTTCCTGAGAACAGGAAATCTCTGTTTACCACAGGTAGAGCTTTAACTCTGAGGCACTCCTGAAAAGCCAAGACACAGGAGTAGAGCAGGGTGTTGCAGATTGCTTTGGCCATTTCTTTACCCTGTCTTTGTGTTTAGGCTCCCTTTGCATTATTTCATCATGCAGTTCGGGTGTTTTTGTTATGATTTTGGAGTTTTAGCTGTCATTTGAATGAGCACTCTCTTATGCCAAAGATTTACTTGGAAATTTATGTACTCCCACAAATTAAGCGTTCCCTCTCAGCTCTCAGCAAGGCACGCCTAGGCTTGCCTCCAACCTTAGAACAATATAGAGGAAAGTTATCATGACTTACCTGCCACAAATTATCTATTAATAGCACCACTTAGGTACCTTTTTTTTTTTACCCTTCATGATACGCTTTCCCTAGATCCCCCTCTTAGCAGGTTTCCCTTTTCTTGAGTGCTTCGTTTTCCCTGCGGAGAGCAGGGCAGGTAGAAGAGGAGCGACCTTTCCAGCGCTGGCTCTGCCCCCGTGGCCCCGGCACTGCCTTCTCCCACAGATGTTTGCTGGGAGGGTGGGACACGGGCTGTTCACAGCCTGGTAAAACATTGACCAGCGCGGGCAGACGGGGCGGTGGAAGCGCAGGGCTGCCCAGGCAGGCAGGCAGGCAGGCAGCGAGAGCCCGGCGGCAGCCAGCACCCACGGGAGCACTCCAGCTTCTCCCCAGGTACCGTTTTCCACTTTCATTTTCCCAGCCTTGGAAGGCAGAAGGACGATGGTGCTGGGTTATAGGGTTTGCCAAAGTTTGTCTCCCTGGAAGTAGGAAAAGGAGTTTGACTTGTTATTTTGCAGTTTGCTTTCTATCACCTGCAGTTGGGTGAATGGTATCACCTAGAGCATGGGTTGATTAACTCACGTTTGATTAGCTGGTTGTTTGGATCTTGTTGTATCTTCAAATAAACAAAATTAGTGCATAATTGCATTTGAAAACTTCATTGTCTTCTTATAAAACTCAAACCTGGTTTCTGCTCATCTTCTAACTGAAGAGTAGGAACAAGAGTCACAGATTTTAATGAAAATGTGTAATCCAATTATTGCAACAGGGATGTGGGTAGTGACTCATACTGAAAAATACTTGCTGATTTTTGACCGAGCTTTGCAAAAATAGGCAAAGTGACTAATTTTTTCAAGATTGTTTCCATGTTCCTTGGAACATGGAACATGGACAGTAGAGACAGAAAAAACACCAGGATTCAGTTCCTAGTATGCATATGCCACTCAGAGAGGTGAAGATGAATAGATTCAAATAATTGTTTCAGTTTTGCTCAGTGACTGAAAGTTTCTGCCAGCCAGTGGAAACTGACTCGTTTGTGCAGGAACCATCCTCCATGTATGCTTTGCTGATCTGGATGTGTCTTTATAAAAGTACCTATGGTGACTCCTTAAAAATTACCCAGGCAACTGTCAAATAATCCTGAAGAGGGCTCAGTGTGAAGTGAATGACATGTTGTCTGTATTCATGATTTATTGTCAGTATGTTTTGTGTGCTAAACAAAATGCTAGAGATTTTTTTAAAAGAACCTGTTGCTTCCAGTTTATCAGTATCTGGCCTTAACTGTGCTTGCTTCATGTTTAAATCCTCCCTGATGTGACAGAGATTTTCTTGATGTGTTTGCTAACTGTGCTTGCAGACAATATGATATTTATGCTCAGTACATGCTATATGGTGTTAAGTTGTAGTGAGGTGCGGTAACACATTTACTTTGTTAAAAGTAGTCTAAGTGTGGCTCCAACTCTTAGCAGTACTAAAACTCCTAGAGTAAAGTGCAAGGAAAGGTTGCTGGAGAACAAAGCAACTGGATTCCCACAAATGGCTGCTTTAAATGATTGAAATATGATTCAATAAAAATTTTGGTAAACGCTGCATCATAGTTTCAGTCTGTTGGTGAATTTGTAGACATAAAGCATGACTATGATTAAAACCTGTGATTTTCATCTATGTCACAGTGTTGTGGGATTCTTGCCCTCTCCTCCCAAGAACAGTATATGACAGTAAATTTTGTATTCCAGTATCTGACAGTCAGTCGGAGTGACATAAAAGTTTCTTTTGCAGTAACAAAAAAAAAAAAAAAGGTGGTAAAATCTTATCTGAGAGTTCACAGAGACTGAATTTTAAAAAATAAATATTTAAAACAAAAGATAGTGATGACAAAATTATCTTGTCTGTTTTCACACAAAGATAGGGTTCTAGCTGGTGACTATAAGGGAGATTACTTAGCTTAAATGGAAGGAATAAAGCTGTTGACAAAATCTGTTCAGTCTTTAAGTCCTGCTTGAGACAGCTTTCAGGATAAGGAAGCCATAACAATCTGTAAATTATGAACAATTTAAATTGTCTCAGTAAATAGTAATGTATCGTTGCATGCTAAAATGAATCCCCTGTGCTTGGTTTTCAGCACAGCTGTTTACCAAGTTTCTGTTGGTTAAACCTGGGTACATAGACTGAAAGGAGGAGACCTGTGCAGGGATCATGAGGACAATCTGGTCTGCAAAATCTTTTTCTCTATATGCAAAGCAAAAAAGACTGAGACTAGTGTTTAGACTGGGCTAGTTATAGAGCTGCTATTTAAAAACAAATCTCTCTTCATCCTGAAAGGCAGTTCCTGTGACACAGGCATTAATGCTAAACGTATATGAAATTAAATATCCTAGATCCCGCAAAGTTCACACAGTGATGCTACTTTAAATTTCCAATTTATATTTTAACCAGAAATTACCACGTTAAAGGGCTATATTAAATGGGAATGATCTCTTCAGATACGTTGGAAGTGATGCTTTCAATGTAAGGGCCAGATATCCAAACGGCAAGAAAAGAAACCCTGCCAAACAAAAACCCTCATGCAACTAGGATTGCAGAATGGGCATTGCAAAACTCTGCTGTCTCCTCCCCGGAAAATGTCAGGATTTCCCAGCTTGCCCATGCTTGCCAGGGCCCCACAAGGTGAGCAGTGTCCTTTAGAGTCTGGAATAGCCTCAGTCCCTGCTCTCTGTGGGTGAGTGACAGGGCTGTCACTGGGAGGGTGCCAAGAGGAGCATCTGGGCCCTGTTTTCAGTGACCTCCTGCAGTCGAGCACTTGTTCCAGTGGCTTACATTTGCTTACTGTTGTTTGTGTAGCACCTATCACACCACTGGTGAGATTCCCCATTACAAAGATGTTGACAACAAATCACCTGGATCAGAGGGGTAACTTGTGTCTTGCTGTGCTGGACCTTTGTTTAAGAGCCTACCCCAAATGAGAACTCTGTAGTTACTGTTTTTCTCCCTGACAGCCACATGGCAGCTGATATGGCCATTGCAAATGCTTTGGGCTCGAGGCAGAAGAGCAAGAGCTCTGCAGTCTCTGGCAGAAGACTCATTCCTTCAATGAAGAAAAGCTACTGGCTTTTCTTTCTAAATATTGGACAATCTTTTCTGTTGAAGTCTACCTGTACACTACCCACATGACCAGAAAAACTCTTTGTGTCACTTTGGGAGCAATTTAAAACACTGGCATTTCAGTAGTTTATTTCTTAAGGCAGAAGTGTAAATCTTACTGGGGGACACTTTCTTCTCTAGGAGCAAGATTTTTCTAAGGGAAGCTATTTACTTTTTCAGAGCCAATTGAGGAAAGATATTTTTGAGACAATAAGCTGACTTTCCTCTTTCTGTTGCAGTGAATGAAATTATCAGGTAAAATGCAAACATTAAAAGACAGTGATTACAGACAAGCAAACATACTTTTGCACATTTCTAGCTGAGCAGAAGTACTACTGATGCATTGAAACCCCAGCTTTTCAATTTTGCTAAAATAATACAAAGTTAACTTATGAATTGCAGCTGAATGTGAAATATCATTTCCATAAAATGAAGTAACTTTAATTATTTTAGTCACAAAAATTATTTTGTGCTGCATGCCATGTGTATGTTGTTCCCAATGGTGCCAAAGAGAAACAAGTGCTTAGATCTTGATTTAGTTTTTCCTTCTTTGCAATGTGTATTTCACTGTTAATATTTCCTTATGCGAGTAACACTTCCTGTAATAACTTTCAGAACTTTAATTTCCTCAGAAATCCGATGTAGCAAAGATCAGAGTGCAGTATATTGTTGATGATTCAGCATTTCTGTCCCGATGAATGGCAGTTCTGCCTTCCCCTCCCTGGTGCTGGGTCACAATGTTGCTCTTTAATTCCAGCATTAAACAACTGCCAATATCAGACACCATTTGCTTGCACATTTAGAAGGCAGAAGTAGAAGTAAAAACAAATAATTGTGCATAGATATTTTTTAATGGCTGAACTAAACAAAGGCTTACTTCTCATACCACAGTATTCTGACTCACAGATTTACCTGCAACTCCCAGGCTGTAAGAATGAAAAGCAAAAAGGCACTGAGCAAAGGTACAGTAGTGCCATTGAACCTTTGCATTTTGAAAGGAACAAGTTTGAGAGGTCATCAGATTGTATCTCTTGCATCTAATGAGTATTTGGATTAAAAATGAAAATGCATTGTTCAAAGCAAATATTTTTGGGTTTTGAGTGAAGAGTCAGGCTCTACTAACTTCTCATCCCTTTTGAAGAACTGCAGAAAACAGTCATTATTCCAGTCCTTCCTACCTCCTGCAAAGATATTATCAGACAAATTTCTGGTAATATAGCAGCAATGTAGCTTTTAATGGTCTCCAGAAAAACTGCAAATCTTGCTCTTATCTTCTTTCCTCTGGGAAGTCTCTGTTACTGCAACTGGAAGCAGCCCCCATAACAGCCCTTAAACAAGCTGTTAGCTGGGATCATGCTAAGATTTACTGAACAGAACACTTTCACCTGAAAAATTTGGGATGCTTTAAAAGGAACGTTGCTATGTAAACATTCTGCAATGTGCAGAAACAACTTTTGCCACCCTGGTTTATGGCATTTTTGTTAGTTTCTCCAAATTGTGGCCACTCTATCATGAAGCTCTTCCTTGAATGGTTCCCAGAGATGATCAAAACACACCTGCAGTTAGCTCTTTGTGGGCAGACAACTTTATAAACCTGAAACTAAGGACTTGACAATAGAAAATTCATGAATAGGCATCTTCCAGAGGATTTTAACAGGATTACTTGGTCCATTGGTATTAATCAATGGGAATAATAGATAAAACCTTGATTCTGCAAACCCTCCTCTATCTGGTAGCAGGTTTATACCTACTAACCTTTTCTTGGGGACCTACATTGCAATTACATCCTGCATACTGAAGGGGCTGTGCTTATGAGTAAATCTGAAAGGGCAATGCCTGCCTGGGTCATTATATGGACATAACATCAAGGATAGATCTGAATGGATTTCCAGGGAAAAACAGGCTGTAGTACCAAAAATCTGTAGGATGTGCCTATGGACCCCATTCCATATATTCCTATATTTTCATCTGCACGACATTTTTATTAAAAGTTCTTGTCGATCAGTATAGAAGCGCAAAGCTTAGCTCTGCGTCAGCAGTCAGGTGGGAATCTCTCAGCAGAGGGGACACTGTTTGAAATTGATGTGAAAATATTGAAATAATGGTGTCATTATCATACCACAGTGCCTGCAAAACCAGTATCATAGGAAAGACTGGGAGATGATCAAGTACATCTATCCAAATGAGCACCACCGATCCCAGAGATCTCTGTGGAGAGGACTTGATTTGCTGGTGGGCATGGGGGAACCCCGCTGCCCTTGGCTGAGAGAAGGCTGAAAGGCAGGAAAAAGGCTCTGGGCATCTGGTGTATCAGGACAACATTGAGAAAAAATTCCATGGAAGGGAATAATGTCATAGAAACAATCAGAGAGAGTGGTGGGAGAAGGGAGTGGGGAAGCAGTAAGATGGGCTGATGACCAGCTGCCTGGACTTCAGAAGAGCTGCCTGTTTCAGGAGTGTATCACAGAAAGCTGTCATTTGGCTAGAAATACAGAGCTGGGGTGCTGAGGGGCAATATAAAGGGCCTAAACAAGCCTGTGTTCTTGACAACAGGCACCAGTCCGGAGATAAGGAGAATGGTCAGTGCATCCACTGGAATTCTATTTTGACATACTCAACAGGCTACAGTCCTCTTTCTCAAAGCCCTGATGGGGTTTCATCCTGAAAAGACCCTCCTGATCCATTTTGTGTTGTGCATTGCTCCAATGAGGCTGAAGAACATTTCTTTCTGATCAGCCAGAGTGAAAACCACCACTGTGATTCCGTACTACCATCATAATTACAGCCAGCCCACATTAAAGCTAGAGTCATGCACAGCTGTTGAATATGCTACTATTCTATATGCTAAGTTCTTTGCTCTAGTAATACTCTATTTAGTGCTGCAGAATATTTTGATGTAAATGGCAAGCTAGTGTTGATGTTGGATACAAATGCTATGACTTTCACTAACTGGAATAATGTACGTCTGCAACTGAGTATTTTTCAAAGTGACTGCTTTCTGGACAGGTGTAAAGGATATGTTCTAATGAAGAATAAGTTTCTTTTTAGTTGGTCTTAAAAATGGCAAGTGGGAAGGTGAGCAGCCCTTTGTAAATAGAAGCAGGATACATAGAGAGATTTCTTTCAAACTTCATGATGACACATCTTCCCAACAGAAGAAAAGAGGGAAGGCATGGAAATTAAATCCGGTTAAGGCATTTCAATTTATGTTCATTCAACACTGTAGGCTCAGCTCTGCTCTTCATTTGCATTTAAACAAGGAAGTTTCAATAAAGGAATTGTTGAATTATTTGGGAGTGTCTTTAGGGCAGTGTGAAAAGACAGTGAAAACTCTCTTGTTCATTAACCACAGTGGTAGGAAGTTTACTGAGACTTCTGGCTACATTTTGGGAGATGCAGGGAGGGTCCACCCCCAACAGCACATGCATAGTTTTAGACACAGTGTAATTGTCTTAATGTGATGAAATTTAAACTGTTTTCACTTGGTTAGATATTTTGCTGAATCAGGAGTCTAATTAGAGCTTTGTTTTGTGGAAAACTAAAGAACTAGATTAAAAACAGGTCAAGAAGGAATTATTTCAAAAGACGTGTAATAACCATTCTTAGTCAAATTTTAGAATTTCTGATGGACAATGGCAAAACTGGTAAACTCCTCCTTTCATTAATTCTTCCCTCTCTTTCCTTGTGGTGATGAGTAGCCCCCTTAAACTCCTACCTGATGAAGTGGAGGGATTCTGTGGTTGCACCACATAACAGAACTTCATGGTGCAGATTTCCATTAGCCCTGGGTGTGTAGGACACTCCAGTGACCTCACTAGACTTTGTGTCCCGAGTCCATGATTGCTCTCCTTGGCAAGTTATTAACTGGCACTTAATTTTATAATGGCGCTGAACTTTGAGGCCTGATTGTTTTGTTCTTGAATATACCATAAAAGTAGGTTTAAGAAAAAAGGGGGGGGGGGAAGATTTTTTTCAAGAAGTCAGATTTTTTTACAGGTTTTTAGGAAGTAAATTTTTTTGAATAGAGTTGTGCTAACATGCTATGGGAGATAGGATCTGTGTCTTCTGTTTTGTTTGGTTGGTTTTTTTTTTTTTCCTCTGTTTGTCCAACACAGTTCCAGGGATTTTGCTGTTTTGTTTAAACTCTAGAGTTGTAATTATGTAAATTACTTAAAGTTAATGTTATGTTTCTGTGAGTGAACTGCAAGCAATTCAAAAAGGGGTTATTCTGTCTTGTAGATTAGTTTTTGTGTCAAGAGACCAGGCACTGGAAACATCTCTGGTTTGTGTCCTTCAGGCTGTTAGCAAGCAAGACCTGTGAGTTTGTGTGAGAGGGACATGCGCAAGGACCTGACAAACAGATGTGCAAGCAAGTCCATCTGCTCCTCCTCTTTAATCCCTCTGATCACCTTGACTCTGGAAGGCAGTTACTGTTCAATACTCCTATATCTGCAGGTGGAGTTTGGTATTAGAGATTATGGCAATTCCTGGCAGGGAAGCAATTGCACATGGCTGTGTAACTGATCATTCCAGATCTAACTCTCACCTGATCAAAAATGCAAAATGATGGGGGTTTTTTTTAGTTAAACAACTTTAGAAATGTTAAATATTTTTAGCTGTGAGGGCAGTTTTTTGAGACCTCACATTAGCATATTGCATTGGTGGTTTTCTTACATGCAGTAGATTCTCCTATTTGCTTATAAAATCTGGGACTGGCAGTTTTTAGTCATATAGTTAGCTCCTAGTGTCTATAAGTCTCCTGTCAGCTCTATCAGCAAGAGATCAATAGGGTCAAATATTTGAGTTTTGCTGGGGGTTTTTTTAAAATTATTGTGGGATTGAGTAAAGAGGCTGGGAGGTGTTTTTTTATGAAAACCATCACCAGAATAAATGTACCCATCTGGATCATCTCTTCAGCTTTCAATAGGATTTATTTCTGATTCCTGAACATGTTTTATTTCTTATTTATTCCTCTGGCTGCTCATGTGGAAAAGAACAGACACAAATACTGGGAAGATGGGAGCCCCTCCCCAGCCATGACAGCAATGAAGCTTCACAGGAAGGGACAGGAGAGCTGCAGCCCTGGTCACAGTCCCAGCTGTCTGGAGGGCATATGAGTGGTGACTCCATACCCTGGCCCGTGACCAGATAGATCCAGTGGAGAGAGAGCAGTTTTGCCTTGCTGAGGAGGACACAATGCACAACCATGATGGATGCTGACTGGGCAGGTACTGGAGGGGGAAGCGTTCTCAGATTATTATATAGCAATTAAAATAGCTCCCCCCATGTAAAAACATGCCATCAGATAACAGGACACTCTGACTCATTAAATGGACCCTTGCCAAAATTGCTTCTGGAGTGTTCCAGTTTCTTGCTCGGGTCATGATGTTAAATCATTGCTTGCCCTCAAGTTCGATGAGCCAGCTACTCTCTGGTTGAATAGAGCCATAAACACAGCTGTGCTGGCGGCTACCTTTTAAAAGGTTTTCTCCAAGCATTGGGCTTGACTTTTAAAAATAGCCTGTTTCTTTTGCACAGCCTCTCATCTTCAAAGCATGACCCCCTTGCTGAAATCTGGTTGTGAAATTTGACTTTCCCATTCACCTGCTAGCAGCAGGAGGCTTTCTGTGCAAGCTGGGTGTAATGGCACACTATTTCATTCCTGTTTGGTGATTTAAGGCTCTCAGCAGCAGGCTGTGCCACGACGTGCCTCTCTCTCCTCTGCTTGCCTGTCTCTTCCCAGAGGAAGTTGCCATTTCCATTTGTGTAGGGGGTTTTTAACCACTTGCACTGCAAATGCCTGTGAGAGGGGAGCAGACGTAGAGGATGTTTGCAGCATCCTCAAAGTGGTCCAATGCTAGATGCAAATTTCTACACATTTATAAATGAAATAACCTTTTATTTATAGGCCCATATTTCATACAACTACTCCACTTCTGAGAAACCAGAAGGAAAATAAATTTTGCCTCACCCGACTGCACGGTATGTTTTTCCCGGCAGGTTTCAGTAGAATCACAGAGTCATTGGAATTATGACACCAAGCATGTGCAGCTTGTACCTCAGACTTCCAAATTTATTTTGCCTACTAGACATTGTTTTTGTTTAGAGTAACTTTTGCAACCAGCAATTTTCACTTACGTTTACTAACTATGCTGTGTTGCTTAAGGAAAATAAAAGTGGGTAGCAGACAGGTTATTAATTTAAATTATTATCAATTTATTACTTGTATCAGAAGCTGGGGGTGGCCTGCTAACCTCTCTGGAGCAGGTTGGCTCATTCATATAACAGATGACCCATGTCATCTCTAGAACCTGTGATGACCCTCCTAGTTCTGAGGCATAATTATTATTTCTCATATGCTTTTTGTTTGCTGTCAGCTCCTGAAGTATAGCAGAGGGGTATCATGAAACTGAAGGTGTTCATTTGACCAGACCATAGGGTCACACAGGGTCACCTGGGAATGCAACAATCCTCTTAGAAGATTGTGCTGTATCAGCCCAGGCAACCATTCCTGGCACTAGCTGATCCATTTTTTCTGTCCCTGGAACAACATTTGGACTTTGGTCAGGAAGAATTAGCTGATTCTCTCTAAAAGAGGACCCAGAAGAGAGCAGAGGGTTTTGTTGGCTGGGAATGGACAGGACACATCCCCTGCTGTCTCACAGCTGAAATGGAGGTGCAGCACAGGCAGTGGGCCAGTCCTTCCTCCACCAGGAATCTCCTCCTAGGAGTAAAAGTGCACAGTTTTGGTGCAGAGTATATATGATTAGAACCAAAAATGTTCTTTTAAGAATTCAGTTTCAATTGAACTTTCATATCCAGAATGTAATTTATGGGCCAACCAAGACAAAAAACTGCTGCAAAGCAGGGCAGAGAATCCATCTGAGTTGTGAGACCCCAGCAGTAACCTCTATCCCAGCTGCAAAAGTTGAGGCTCGTGTGCCACTCTGCACTGAAATGCAACATGTTCCTTTTTCCCATGCCACATCTCCAGCTGTTGGTTCCTTTTGCTGAGCTAAGAACTGACACTGAGTTTTATAAAACATTGTGCTTTCAGCTTGACAGAGTCTTACAGAACCTCCTAGCAGGTTCTGCTGCTGTTATAAATTTGCCCTGCTTTCACAATGTTCCTTATTTTCTTTGATAATCCCAGTCTAAAAGTATAATTATATTCATTCTGGCTGTGCAGCTGAGGAAGAATTGACTTCCCTGTTCTGATGAGAAACAAGAGTATTGTTTGATATTAAACAGTATGTTGTTTTGGTGCTTTTGCTGCTTTTGAGTGTAAGGACATCAGAAACAAAGCCCTGTAATGGGATAATAAATAAGCTGTATTTCCCCTTTGCTGAAATAAAGGTACAGTACTGTGCAGTACAGTAGCTGTCATGGGTTTCCAAACCGACAGGCAGACAATCAGTGGGATTGTTCCTTTATACATCCTCATCAGAACATACCCTCTACTCTTCAGATTTCCACCTGTCCTCCGTGTTTCTTCCTTGTTTCATTATAAGTCAGCTCTTCTGGAATATGTTTCTTTAAGTCTCAGTTAATTTAAAAATGTTATATGCTTAATGAAATAAAGTGCAGCATAGTCTCAGAAAACTGATTTTTACTCAGGGTAACTGTGTATTTTTTTTTTTTTTTTTGGTAAAGTTAGTGTGACCTGGGCAATATAGTGATTAAAGTTTGTGTTTGAAAGACAGAACTGGTTTTTTATATGTTGTTGCTTTAAGACATGAGTAATTAAAGTCGGACCTCCCAAGCCCAGTTTCTAGGCACCAATACAGTCTTCAAAGGCTCTTGAGCATGCTTAGTTCCTACTTATCTCAGTGTGAATTTGACAGACAAGGACTGGAGGATTTAAAATCATTATTGCAGGCTGATCTATGACTAACGCAACTTATTAAGTCTGCTTTTCTACAATACCACTGTTGGAATGCGGAGCAATTCCAGCTTTAGTCCAGGTTGCCAGCAACTCCCATTCTCTCAGCCTTTGCCCTTCTCCTGTGCTCCTCTGTGCACCTTGTCCTGCAGGCTGTGTGGCTGCTGAGGGCCACAGGTGCTATCACCTGCATGTTGTACAGCCCTGTTGGCCACTGCTTCCCCAAACAGCATTGGGGAAAAACTCACCTCTGACTGCTTCTCCCTCAGCTTCCTATGAATGTAGTCTCAGCGTTAGTCCTGGTTTTCTCAAGACTGCATAAACTCTCTGAGACCTCTCTCCATCCGAGAGAGGTTTGACTGCACCTGGTGCAGAGATCCACAAGTGGGCATGTGGAGATGAAAGACTGGCAGACATGTCACGAGTTTGTAGGCCCTGCAGGGGCAGGGTGTGGGGCCATTTTTAGGAAACCAGAATGGGAACACAACACATTCAGCAAAAAGGAAGAGCATGCAAGTATTAGGATGTGCAAACAGGGAAATTAACTCAGGCAAATCAATGAATCTATTATTGCCTGTTTGCTCAGTTACAGCAGCAAACGTTTTTTGTCTTCTGTGCCAAAATACACTCTCTCCTCTTCCAAATTTTACAGTAGTTTCTATGTGTGTGTGCTTTCAGTGTCACAGCAGCTTTACTGCTAGAGCACCTGCCATAAGCCAGAGTGGCTTTAGCCTTTTAACCATGAACTAGTGCTGGACTTTGTTCGCTTTGACGTGCTGACCTTTGGCCAGCTGAAGTAGGAGAGAAGCTGGCTGCTCTTGGCGAAACGCGGTCACAGTGTACCCAGGGAGGAACCTTTTGTAGAGTGCCCTTTAATCAGCTCCAGTCATCATTAGGGGTTGTAATGATTTAGGTTTCGTTGATAGTTTCAGTAAAAGAGCATCTGAAAGCACGAGGTCCGTCCTGCTGCTTCTCTGTGACCTCCAAAGTCCCTGGCTGAGGTCTTGAAGCAGTGGACAGCCAGGTGCTGGGGACACAACGTTGACGGAGGCACCAGGCGTGTGACGGCTTAGCAAGGCACGAACCTCCTTCTGCCAGCCAGCTGAGGAACCACCAGTAGGTTAGTAACCATACCCCATGGCAATACTGTGGTTGTGGTTATATTTCCTATGGGATTCAGAAGGGGTTCAGGCTGCATCAAAGGGAGCCTGGACAGTGAGAGATCTGTTTCAGTCTCTTGGGAAGCAGTAAATAACCCTAAAACACAATGTTCATTGAGGAGGTGGTTATGGAAAATCTTGTTTCAGAATTCTGTCTCCTTTGCCACTAAATTCAAGAGACTGTCTTGTGCTTTAGATAGGAAAGTTGATCCTTTTGGTAAGCTGACTATGCTGAACATGGCTGTGAATCCCTGTTAGAAACAGGCAGTCATTGTGGAGGCTCCTGTTCTTCCAGGTTGCCAGCGTCCTGTGCCACAGCATGTACAGCAACCCTCATGCTGTGCTCCCCATGGGCTTTTTTAATGTTATGTTTCATCTTCTAAGGTGATTAATAACAGACCAGAAATAACCTTTTCAAGTGTATTAATTTTTTTTTTTCTGGAGTAAATCACAAAGACAAAATATTACATTTTTTCCTCTCTGAAATAACACACTTCAGTAACTGCATACAGAAATTACTTTTCCTTTGTTGGCATCATCAAGGTAATTTTAATCCACTTAGATTTCATTTCTAGCAATAATTGTTCCCAAAAGAATTGAGAGTTTCCAAAGAAAAGTAGTTTAAAGCATCAGGGTAACACTGCTACTCTTCATCAGTCTTCTGGTACATCTTCAGAAAATAACTTTGCTTCACTTTTCAAAGGCCAGAGATTAGAACAAGGCAAACTTCACCACCTAATAGCTTTATCTGCATTTTCTGGAATGTGCTCTCTTGTACATGCCACCAGTTTCATACCATGAAACACATGAGAAGTCAAATCAAAACCCTGGTGTGATATAGTTCATGTCAAGCATGATGATGTGGCACCAAGAGTGTATTGGCTTCAATAAATTCAAATAAACTTATACACTGACAAAATTTCAACCACCTCTTCATATGTGCCTCTAAATATTAAGAGAACCAATGCTTTCTTCTGCAGATAGAAAATTCAGACCTCAGAGGTGACGTGAAAGTCTAAGTACTTGGACAGATGTTAATCTGCTGGTTGCCACATTAATCTTTGTGCTAGATAGCCATATATTACATATTCATATTCAGATATTCCGTGCTAATCTTTTGGAATACTCACGAATGAGGTAGCAGGAAGGACAATGTCCTCATGCACAGGTCTCTGCCTTCCTCCTTCGGTTCTCCGAAGACAGCACACAGCCCTACAAAGGTCACATTTCAACCATTTTAGCTTGCATAGAGAGTATTGCAGCTCTTTCTCTGGATGTTTGGTAAAATGCTTATTTCAAAGATGTAACCTATACATATTCCCACCAACTAAATATGCTTCCTTTAAGAGTGACTTTACCTTGCTTATTTTTAGGAAGGTAAACTGATCTTTTAAAGTTCCTGAGAAGATTTAATTTTTTTTTCCAAAGAAAGGGAGTATCTCTGCATACTTACTGCCATTTGTCACTCATTTAACACACTGACAAGCTGCAATTTTTAATTTCAGATGCATCCTTGCAAACAGCTCACATCTCAGGTGCATGGTGAGCATTGTTTCTGCCCCACAGCTGAGAACAGTTGATCACATGGTTTAAATCTCTTCTAACAAATAAAACATGTTTTCCCTGAACCCAAAGACAGCACAGCAGACAACCCTTTAGACGTCTTCTTCTTCCTCCCAAAACAAGGTGGCCTCAACCACAGGGCCTAGCTTAGGCAGTCCAAGTGTCTACACCCACCCTGCAGAAGAGAAAAAATCTGAGAGAGAAACACAGCAGAGCTGAGAGTGCAGAGCTCAGAAGAACTCCAGCCCCTCCTTTAGCCAAAGTAAAAGTATCTCCCTGTCTCAAGACCATTTCATGTAGTTTCCAAGTCTGAACTTAAGGATTTAGTTAATGCCAGTTTAGAAATGTCCTCTTCAAGATACAAACCTTCTCTTAGATATAGGAATTGTCTAAGGGGCTTAGGTTCTTCCTGAATGAGACATATCTCCTGCTTAGTTATTGTCAATGGCTAAAGAGTGGCAGATCCTGGGTCATTGTAGAGATATTTTCCTTAGTGAGAAAGGGAAAGAGCAATTTGTCTAATGGATTTAATAATTACAGCCATTCAGACCATTCTTTTCATTCCTAAATATTTCAGCTATTATGGTCCTAGAAATCATAGACCCTGCCTGGTTTATCTTGTCAAATATCTATTGAAGTAAGTTACACCAACAGCACTCTTGAGATTTTTCTTTGAGAAAGAAGTGTTTTATAGCAGAAGTGTAGTTCTGTAAAAAAAATTGACTCATTGTGATTATTGAGAGCTGCCCATTAATGCATCTTTTGAGAACTTTCAAGGTTCATTAGACTGGCTCTACCCCTCAGGGTGACCTGGGCAGCTCTGACAGTCAGGGAGATGATGCCCAAGAGTCCCACACCAGCAGTGGGCCCCAGTCCAGGTGCAGCTGCTAAGGTGAAAGTGCCCTTTTACTATTTAAGCATATTTTGTTAAGGTGGGCTTTTTTACCACAAGGTTGCAAAGTTTCTATCAAGAGTCGCTTATGTTACACTTCTGTTTGTGTGCCGGGCAAGTGGCGTGGTGTAGATGTAGCTGTAGGACTTGCCTGTGCTGTAGATAACATTTGGTGGAATAACAGGCAAATCCATCCTGTTTCCTACGCTGCAGAAACACATCTTAGACTGGCAATGTAGCTCAACCCACCCCAAAGAGTGGCTCAGGAACTGCATGCCTGCAACTTGTTGCTGGTACAATGTTGGCTGCTGAGAAGAAAGTTCAGCTGGAGGCAGGTTTGCAGCCCCAGTCCTGCCTGCCCCTTGGGAAGGTCAGCGGTGGAGAGGAGCAGACAGGATGCAGATGCTGACAGAGGAGGAGCCAGAGTGCTGATCTGAGTTAGGTAAGGCAAGGGCAAGTGACAGCATGTGTAAATCTGTGCTGGACCACATGGACAAAATCTGCCGTGCCATGGGCCAAGAGATGTGACCCCACTCCTGCCTCATGGCAGCACCCACCGCTGATGGGTGGCTCATCATAGTCAATTCCATAGCAAATTCCTTCCTTGTGAAGTCCCATCACAGATGTTCTAATAAGCATGGGGCTGGTATAAAGGTCAGTTTCTGCTTAACACAGACTTCTCTAGTGATGATGCCTTTGCTGTGCATGCCAGTTCAGACTCTGCTGACATCATCAAAACCTGCTTTTTCTAATCCTGATAATAAATCAGTTTTCTGAGAAATGGAAGTTGTAGACATGTAATAAAATATAAGAGATGCTGGAGTTAATGGATATTATAAATTCCCCCGCAGACCGTTCAGTCTCCTGTAGTTTAAAATTTTCCTTCAAGTTACCGTGAGGCAGAAAAATAAATTTGCCTTCCTAAAGGAAACTCTGGCAGTTTCCTTACTGGATAGCATCTTTTTACACACAATTTCTATGTGTTGTTTATTGTTTCATTTTCAATAAGACATTAAGAATGAAAGTAGAAAGGCTTGTGCTCTGACCAAAGATGATGTCTGTTGGCTGGAGGAAGACTTTTTCCCTTAATATACTTATATTCTACTGTGAGCTGTAAAAAAACAGAGCAATTACTGGAAGAGACTGTGTGTGCTAACCACACTCATTTTCACACCCTGATTCTGAAAGCCACCTGTAAATATAAATTCAAAGGTCTTTATTCTCCTTCTTGTGAACATATATCACAAAACCCTGTGATTTTCTTTACAAAAAGGCCCTGGAAGGAACCAGCAAGTCTGTTGTTTGCTAGTAACCTTTTAATTATCAAAATTGGTTGGTACATGGTTGGCTTGTGCTGGTTGGATATCCCTGCTAGCCACAGGAGGTGGCCATTGGGTACCTTTTGGTGACCTATTGAGCTCACACTACTGTGCTGCCTCTCCTTCCTTGATTCCTCCAGGACCTTCAGCCCCTCAATAGCTACAGTGCTAAAATTCACCAGCTGCATACAAACTTGTAAAGAGTTGCAATTTGCTGTTCTACTCTCTGGTCTCCCTGGGTGATTCAGTGAGTTCCTTGGTATTACAGAAAGGCTGTCATTTACCCAACTGTGGAATCTCATTGGCCTCTTCAGAGGAGGAGCTGTGCTGTGAAACTAGATTCAGCAGGTTTTAAAAGAATCCCTTCCTCTGTTTTCCCATTAATTTTCTCAATGCTGGTGACCTGACAAATGCTTTAAGCCAGCAATGCTGGCAGAGGGACAGGTCCCTCCCTCTTTTACCCCTCTGCCAGCACAGGTGCTGAGGTGGTGTGGGTGGGTGCATGGTGCAGCAGCACAAACACTTGTGGCAGCACACGCAGAGGCTGCAGTAAGGATGGAGTGGGACCCTGTGTAGACAGGTCCAGTTTAGCTTGTTGGTGAAGCTGTGGTGTGAATGAGTGGTCTGGAGCAGCCACATTGGGCTGGTGAGGGCAAAACCTTTTCCTTATGGAGTGTTTGATTTACCCTAGGACTGAAAGGCAATTATCGTATTAACCTCCCCTGTAGATATGTCTATCCAGAACCCACCCTCTATTCATTTTAATGGAAAGCAAACATGCCACAGAAATGTAATGGCTGTGGCTATATTAAAAACCCCCAACTTTGTGTTTTGCTGGTTTCCTTCTCTTTTGTGTGCTAATTAAAACCTATTAAACTCCATGGGTTCCATTAATTGTCTGTCTTATTATATTTTGGAACCTAAAGCCTGCTTTCAAGTTTAAATTAAAGAACAAAATTCTGCATGGGGAAACTGAGCCTGATTGTTACAGTGATCCTCTGTGCTGACTTTCATTGCAGCATGGCAATAAAATAGATTTTTGCTAAAAATAGAACAAATCCTTTGCCTAGTGACCATAAAGGTTATCAGAGCAAATCCCACTGCCCATGAACCCGAGAAGCCTTAAAAATCAAAACTGGAAAGCCCGAGGTGTCCTTGGCCAAATTCCCCCCAGTTGGTACTCCACCTTCAGGTCTGTAACTTTTTCATCTCCATGGTGGAATTAAGGCACGTGGCTGGCTGGCAGAGCAGATGCAGAGTCCATCTTTACAAGGGCAATTCTCTGTGATGTGGCAAGGTAAAGATCAAAACATTGACATAGTTATGTGTAGAAGAAGCTTGGGTGTGAGAGAACTTGGAAAGCTGTACCTGTTACAGACTATGTTCTTTGAAGGATCTCCCCATGTTTTGGTCTGCAATATCTTAGGAAAGTCAGAAAATTAGAAAATCTGCAGTATTAACTGACATTGTATAAGAACAGGTGTAAAATAACATGTTATTAATTTAAATAAAGTAGTGTTGTCTCTTTAAACATTCAAATAGGCAATAAAATTGTTCTATAAACATGTGGGAACCTGTTCCACCAAATACAGAGTGGCTTTGTTAAAAAGAGAAGGAAATTATAGAAAAGGGGAAAAAAAGCTGTTTGTTACATTATGAGATCTCAATTTTTGTGGCTGTATTGTGACTGATACTGGGTTTATGTGTGAATATACTGATCAAGACTTTCTGAGGTTGAGATTAGAGACCTTGACAGTCACTCTTACATTCATGCATCCTTTCAGTGAAATATTTTACTTGGCACATTCCCTTCTCATTCGACTGCAGTCTCAGTTGTTTTTGAAGACCAAATAAAACCATAAAGGCCAATCCATAGCTCAGTCCTTACTCTGCCTTCTCATTTCACTTGCTCACATCTGCACTGTCACATAATGCTAAGTTTCCATCATGAAATATCTCTGAAAACCTATTTACTACCATAATCATAAAAAATACTCACTCTTACCCAGACAATGACATCTCACCAATAAAATGATAAGCCTGTGGTCAGCCTATGGATCTCCCAAAGCATTTGGGTTTGATCTTTCTAAAAATCTCAGAAGGCAGATCCAATGCTTCATTAGTGCTTGTCATCACACTGAGGAGTCCAGTGCACTCTATCTGTAAAGGCCAGTTGATGTGTCTACTTGTAGAAGAGAGACAGCTGAGGGGAACCTGTCTCTCTTTGGAAGAGTCTGCACCAATTCCTTGGAAGTCTCTTCTGCATCAGGGAGAAAGTCTCCATTCACAGGTATTACCATATTCCAATGAATATCACTTTTTTTTTCTTCAAATTTCCAGCCTTTTCTATCACTGTATTCAGGAGAATAATTATTTGGGAAAAATCTTTCACCTGCAATGCCACTACAGGAAAGAATAAAAGGCAATGGAAGGTTTAAGGGAAACGCGAGCATGGACTGGTCTGGACTGTTCTCCTTCACATCTCTTAGGATTTGGCCCCTGCTTCACTGTCAATAAGGAAAATGACAAAACAACTAAATACGTATGTTATTATTGTAACAGTGGGTGGATTTTTTTCATTATAGTCAGCTGTACATTAGGAAAGAAGTGCTTATTTTTTTACCCCAGAGCAATGGATGCTGTCTGAAGAGAGGTACATGTGGTATATATACAATCCATCTTCCCTGCTGCTTACATGGCTCTGCTCTTAACACTTTTTCCCTCTTCCTTATGTGTCATCATAAAGAGGCGTATAAAGAGTCATGCAATAGTTATGAACACAGTGGTTTTGAAGTCAAAGGAAACCATGTGTCTAATGTTAGGGAAAGCTGGGAGATACACTGCAGAATTCTGCCCAAACTTCTGAAATTCCTTATAAAAGCACAGTCTGCAGGAAAAATTAATATATTTTTAAATTCTGCCACTGGGAATGGTAGCACCTCAGAATACCCTGCAACAGATGATCTGTTGATGATCCTTGCTTTAAACAATAATGGGAAAATAACCCAGATGTGGCTAAAAGTGAAAGCCAAGGGTTCAAGAGGCCTCCCTACATGATCCTAATTGACAGCATTTGAACAGCCTTCTAAAAATGAGCCCATCAGCTCACTAGCATCAGTGCTTTTTCACTTACACCAGAATCCTCTGGGCATTCAAGTACACACACAGTTGTAGCTGATAGGATTCACTTTACAATACTTTTAGCTATAAGTTTGGTTTGTTTTCCAACAGAAATATATGAAGTAAGAGAAAGATATTGAATTTTAAAAATCAATTAATTTGATGGAGTTTTGCAAATTTGTAACTGCCAATGTTTCATACTCTCTTTCTTAGAGAGATCAGTGGGATTGAGGCATGGATCTTATTTTGGCAGAATCTCCTAGATTTTATCCCCAGCTTTGATACTGATTTTTCCCATAGTTGTGGGTAAACTATTTAAATTTCCGTGCTGCAGCTTCCCTGTCTGCAGGGCAGTACCTGCTTCTCTGCAGCTCTTGTAGCTAACAGGTTAACATTTGCAGGGATGAATTCTGAGGATGAAAGTCTTGCACAGTAGACTTGGGCTGCCAGTACTCTGGGACCAGGATCCGGGTTCCAGGTGTGTTTGTACAGTGCCTAACACACCACAGCCCCGGTACAGTGGATAAACAAGTATAAAAATCCAGAACAGAGTGATTGCAATCACCCATTGGTTTGCAGTGTAAGTAGAACAGCTCTCCTTCCTGTTTGCTTTCAGAAACTGCCACAAAGATGCTTCTTTTGCCAGTCTTTGCCATTCTCCACGTTTTTCTCTTAGAGCCTTCTAATATTAGAGCGCTTATCTCTACACCCACTGACTCTCCTACCCCTCTTCCCTATTGACCAGCCTCTGACTTGGCAATATAAGGTTTCTTAAGTTTTACATGCCCAGACTAAAGGATACTCAGAGGACAAGAATAAATTATCATGTAGGACCATCTCATACAAACTGACAGTGCTTCTTCTGCAGAATATACTTGTATTTATGGTTTGTCACTGAGAGGTTAAGACACTTCTCCTTCCAGATGTGGATGGCCTGAAGTTGTTGCTTGTGTGCTGTTTGGATGGAGGTTTGGACCAAGCTTTCTTTTCAGGATGGGAAAAAACAGTAAAAAAGGAGAGAAAGAAGAAAGGAATGGTTATGCCAGTAAAAAAACACCTGGCAAAGGACTGGAAACTGCAGTTGTTTTGCTACTGCAATACTCTGTTTGCTTTTCACCTTCTTCAGGCTGTCTCCTTTCCCAGAAATTAGCCATCTCCCAAGGTATGCCCTGCTCCCTCTTCTCCTGCCGGCTGGTTGTGCACACTGCTTGCCAACCGGGCAAATCTATCATCCAGAGAGTGTTTCGGAGCGGTTCCTCCTCTTGGCTGCTTGAGAAGGTGTGTTGTTTGCTTTGCCTAAGTGCTCCCAGGGCCTAATGCTCCGTTGTTATGTACAGACCATTTCTACTGTCATGAATCATGTTTTACCACCCCTGTGCTTTTACTTCTGCACCAGGTGCTTTCTTTCCTTTTGAGCAAACACATTGGAGTTTCCGTGTTTACTGCTGACACAGTGCATGTCGGGTACACGGCATAGGCTGAGTTATTCCTACCATCCCACCGCCGACATGATCACTAAATCTACTTCTCACTCCAGGAGCCGCAGACCCTTTGTTTTTCCTACAACCAAAGGTAAATTGATTCAGCTCAGCCTGAAATAATTTTGCCAGACACACATAAAAAAATTCACTGAAAAAGCCTCATGCAGTCAAGCAAAATATGCCCTTTTCTTATCTTATCTGTTGTGAGTAACCCAAGCTATTTGCACAACGCCTTGTGCTAGGAAGGAGTTGTTTGTACATGTTTCACTCCTTTTTTTCCAAGTTTTGAATTTTGAATGAAATATTTCTCTTCAAATCCTTTTAACCTGTAAAAATGTTATGGTTTCTCTTTCCTATGCTTCCCTGAAGGTTGTACCCAGCCCTCCCTCCAAAGATCCCTTCGTTGCAGATAGTTTTCTATTAATCTTCAAACCGCTTTGGAGAGCTCTCTGCGTCTGGCAGTGCTAACATCCCCTCTCCCTCCCGTCCCACCCACTTAGCCTCAGCCTAAGAGCCCTTAACAAATGACTCCCAAGGAATTTAAATGGCTAACGCTCGCTGGCCAATAAAGAGATGCATAAACTCTATAACCAGGTTGCACAGCTCTTGCCATTAGGAAGAAAGGTTGCTCGGGCAAAGGCGCGAGTCCCCTTAACCTGTTGCACTTCGATCGCAGGAGCGGCGAGGTAAGGGAAATCTTGTTTGCTCTCTAGGGCTTTTTATCTGGTTTTCATTTATCAGGGAGTTGAGACCAAAAGTATGTCATCATCAAGGTATGGGCTCAGGGGTTTGCCTTCCTTTAGAGGGTCCTAAGGGGTTGTTTGAGAATTAAGCAATTGCTTGTAAAATTAAACTGTGAGATCATGTGAATATCTAAAAGAATTTGCATAGCAAATACCAAAACAAATGTCAGAACAATGAACACTAAACCACTGATATTTTACACAGAAGAAAACAAAATCATGTTTCAGAGATATCTTTTCTGCTATCTTAAATTAATGAAGTAAAAGGTAGCCAATTGCAACTGCTTGACATTGTGTTTTCAATCAGTCTGTCTCTGCCGTTGTCTGTGCCGCCTGGTATTTTGTTCTGCTTTTTCAAGAGATCGACATAAAAAATCAAACTTTAAAAGTGGATTATTAGCTTTTGGTGCAGAAATTGGGGCCTGTAGATTGAAGGTGGCTAGGAAGGTCTAAGTAAAGAGAGTATATGTGCAAGTATTATTAGTATAAATGAATCTATATAGCGCAGTCTGCATACTGAAAATTTGACAGCCTTTAAAGAAAGTCAGCTTTGATATTATTCTATTCGTATTCTACTTAAGCAGCATATGAAATGTGTAAGACTTGTATGTGACATTGGACACATGACATTAATCTGTTCATCCTTATTTATTTAATTATTAATTTCTTGTTTTATTGGGGTCAGTGCTGATAACAATAGTGAAGTTTGAATTTAAACCAGGAAAAAATAATGTAGTTGTTGAAAGTACGGTTCAATTAAAACCAATGACAAAAATGTCAATTTACATGTGGACTAGATGCGGCCTGTGCTCAGAATATTTGAGGGATGTCACGGCAAATGTTGCTGCCGTCCCCTGCAGTGCTCCATGGCCTGGCAGACTGGGTTGCAGAAAGGATATCTTTTTCAATTGCATTATCACAGCTGATCTCTGAAGGCCTTCACACCCCATGTAATCTGCAGCTGGTGTTAGCTGATGGTGTTGCACACTTGCCAGAGTGTACAAGAGTTGAGAGAGGTTTTTAATCAAATTGGCACGATTAATCCAACAGAACTTCAAAACATGTCCTTTATGTTTGTCAAGACAAGACCACATGACTATCTGTCAAGAACTTGTTGTAATGTTGTTGGTTTGATTATTTTTCCATGGGTTTCTCATATAGCTTTGCACTGTATAAACAAGATTAGATAATATGTTGCATAAAAATAAAGTTAACAAAGGAGTCACCATTTTGCTACTCTTTTTAATAATTTCCATTCAATTCTGCATTTCGGCTCCAGTCTTTGCTGAAGAAATTATATTGAATCAAATAATCTTTGTCTTCTTTCTTCAGCTTCTAATTAAAAAAAGAAGTAATTTCACTTAAGGTCAACAAAAGGTGAATTTCAAATTATATCTGTCTCAAACCCCACTCCTTTTCTGGAGTGAACAGAAGTTTCATTTCAAAACCATAGGTATTTCCAAATGAGCTGTAATTTCAGTAGACTTAAATTGTCTCGAATTAACCCAGCACAGGAGAGTTGCCCCCTGACAGAGTTCCTTCCTTGGTTAAACATTTTTTAAAATTTATAATATTAACACTGGGCACAGGTAACAAGTGCTGAAAATCTCTTCCTTGTACTTGTAAACCTTGTTTCTCAATTCTCCAATCCAACGTTCAAAGGTCTGTACAAATGTCTTAGATCAGAGGTCAGGTACGAATTGCTGCACTTTGCAGCTCCTTTCTGCCGATATGACAGAATTTCACAGAAAGACGATTGGCTTCCAGCCCCCACTCCTCTGCACACAGGCAGCACCAGGCAGTTAAAATGGTGATATGTACAAGTCAGCCATTGGTACCTGAGTTTAATTAATAACTAACTGGGTTTCAGTGGTGCAAGGTGCATATTATAAAAAGGGTCAAATGTCAGTGCACAAAGGAGCAAAAAAAAAAAAAAAGGACAAAACCCCAGCCACTGACTAAGCCAAATGCTTTGAGTTTAATGTACTTTCAGCAGTGAACATTCACATCCCAACTGTGGTTTGCTTTATGTTGATTTTCATTTCAGTGACCTGAGGGGGAGGGAACACGTTGAGCCACTTTCAGCTTTCCCTGGAATCTTTGCCTCCTGCTGAAAGCAGGGTTGCGGGTTGGGCCCCCTGTTGTTGCAGTATTCACGTGGTACACGCAAAGCCTAGAATGTTGCAATAAAAGCAGTGCATGGGATTAGGATAAACTGAAAATTCTGAAGCTATTTTTATTGTATTAAATTTGACTAAGCAAGTAGACTTTATGTGAACAGGGAGGATCGTGTTATGTTTCACTCTGGGATCTCCAGGAGAGTTAGAGGAAAAAGTTTGATCAGAAAAGTTAAAAAGACAACTGTAAGTTATGAACTTTTTAAGATACTATTGGTTGCGCTGCAGAGTGGAACATATTACTGTAATATTTATGTAGGCAGACAGATAGATAAAGTGCCCTGTGTTACAAAAACAAAGAAGCATGTGCACACATATCCCTGCACCACAGAGTTCAGCAAAGCCTTTGACAGACATTTTCAATGATTGAATTAAATCACCGTGTTCATATATGCTTTTCTTCAGAAGGACAAGAAGTGAAATAAGTGAATGTGTTATCTTTCCTGTGTAATGATTAACAGATGAGTCTAGTTGTGGTTTTGTTTTTCAGTTGCAGAACATTGCTTCTCCTGTCCTTCTTATGGCAAAAGCTTGTGAGCTTCCAGTCCATCCTGAATGAAACTCTTGTCCCTTTCCAAGCAGAATGCTTTCTAAAGCAGACAGTTAATGAGAAGGACACACTTACCTGTACCAGCATTTCTACAGAGAACAGTGTTTAATCACTTTTTTTATAAAGAAACACTGCAAAAACTTTCCCATCAAGTACAGCTCATCCAGAATAGGAAAGACTACACTGAAATTTATATATCACGTGTTTTCCTGTCTGATTGACTTTATTGATAGTAATGATAGACTTTATTGACTAGTTTGAAATACAGAAATTTGGGAAGAAGGGAATGGTTGTGCTGTTTCCTGATTTAGACAGCTGATAATAGTGATTACACAAACCATGTCTCATCTTCTCAGTTTTCCTCAACATGTGGCTTCCACATATTGAAGGGTAATAACTTCAACCTCAGCCCGTAACAAATCCTATCAAAATAGGTGAGAGTTATGAATCAACTGGAGTGGGTAAAAGATGGAGCTGGGGCAAACAGGATAACACAGGGTTACACAACTTGTTGGACAAAGTTCTGAATGACTTGCAGGAAAGTGCATTATAAAATAAAGGAGGAGACTGGGGTTTGCTTACCCAAACTTCCTTTAGAAGTGGTTTAAGTTGAGGTGGCTGGTTTGGCACATGCAGTAACTCAGGAAACACAGATTGCATTAGCAGAATTCATGCTGCAGAAGCATGATCATGTTAGTAGGATGCTGTAGGTGTTGATGGTGCTGTGATATATCAATAACTTTTTCATCAGTATGGGTTCATTCTTTCCGTGGGAAAACCATATATTCATGAACACATTTTGACTTGTGACCATCAAAAAGCCATGGCAGGAAACAAAGCTATGCTCAGAAAAGTTTTGTTACTTTATTATTTGAAATATCATTACTCACATCTCATTGAATATAATTTTTGCAGTTTTTAAGCAGGAGGCCAGGTCATTGAAGAACCTTCCTCCTGGGAATGTTCACTGCTAGGCATGGATAGTGCTTACAGAAAATGCAAGTGGATCACACACAAGATTAAATACATCATAGAAAGATGCAGAGAGGGTTGATAACAGAATAGGCAGGCCATTTGCACAACACAAGGTGACTTTATTTTGTACGGGAATTATAATTTTAGCTCTGTTTTTAAAATTGTACATAAAATTGCTGCAAGGTAAGATTAATAGGCTAAGGGAACTGGTATAATATGGTTAAGGGAATTAGATCCATGATTGTTATTTTTCTAATGATAATGGTGAAAATAAGAAGTTTAACCTTCAAATCCTAGTTTGAAGCTGTAGCAAATTGTTAACTGCACAAATTCCTTCTTGAATTATCTGATTAGCATTCAAGTTTTAACCTGGGAATTTCCAGGGTGTTAATTTACAGAATAAATTCTGGTGTTTTCCTCCTAAAAAGGAGCAAGAAGCCAAAGAACAGATTTCTAGTAATTTTGATACCATTTTTTAAGCCAAATATGTTGCATTTGATTGGTGCCTGGAGAACACCACCTGTCCCTGCAAGAACTTTAAAGCAGGACTTTCTGTAGTGCTCATCCCTATCTTAAATATATCCCTCTTGCAGCCATTGGAGTCTCAAAACTGATGTCAGGGGAGTAGTTCTAGATGTGAGTAGTGTTAGAAATACCACACTTTATTTTCTGTTCCTTTCTTTGAAACTAATACAACTGAAAGTCAAAGTCAACAGATTTTGGTGAGTTTTAAATGGAACCAACCATTTTTAACACATTTAGCCATTTAAGACAAAGCAACTGAAAGCTGTGCACAGACCCTCTCTGCCATAAATCCACCCTGAAAACTGCTTTTCAGGCCCTGAACATTAACATGCCCCATACAAAGTGAACATTATTAACTGACCAGAATAAAATTGAAGTTTAAGCATTAAATACGAACTCTTGCAATGGAATCAATGGTCAGAACTCTGATGATAGTCTCTAGATTAGAATGCCAATTGTCACCATAGCAGAAGTGGGAATTTCATAAAATCAGAAAATGTTTAGGTTGGAAAACACCTCTAAGATCTTTGGGTCCAACCATTAGCTGAACACCACCAAGTCTATCACTAAACCATGTCCCTAAGTGCCATATCTACACATCTTTTAAATACTTGTGGAGATGGTGACTCAACCACACCCCTGAGCAGCCTGTTTGAATGCTTGACAGCCCTTTTGATGAAGAAATCTTTCCTTCCCTGGTGCAACTTGAGGCTGTTTCCTTTTGTCCTAATTTCAGCAGCTAGCCGCAGGATTTAGTAGGCTGGTTTTATCCTACCTCTCAGGCACTGTTGCTCTTTAAGTATAGTCTTCTGGTGGGCAGGGAGGCTCTGCCTGTACGTGTTCTTGTCTGAGCATACGTGGGAAATACGCAGCGCAGCAAGTGCTGCTCCACGCACATCGCATTGTGTTCCGTGCAGCACCTGAGCCAAAAAGTTCCTGACCCTGGCTGGAGAGGGACAAGTTTGATGACCCAGTTGAGGCATGCAGCTGATGATGAGAATAAGCAGTCCTTTAGTGGTGCTGGCAGCAGGATGAATTGCACAGCAGACAGACATGTCATTGTCAATGGTCTCTGAGGTTACTTTCTTCCAAGCTGCTCATCACAAGCCAGTCATCAAGTCTCTTGCCAGCCGTTGTTCCTGCCCCTTCAGGTCTGCTGATGTAGTTCACCGCTCTTTCCACAGTTTTGCCAAAATGGTCCAGATTAAGAAAATTCACCTTTTCAAATGTTTCACCTAGCCTGAGACAGCTTCTTCGCTCAGTTCAGCAGCAAGAAAAGAAATGTGTCTGACACACTGCAGACATTGTCATGGCCTGTTGGCCTCAGGTATTGCATTTTGTAAAAGGGTGAAGGCATTATCCGTCCCATGTAACCTTCCCTTTCCTGCTTGAAAGTCCTTCAGAAAAGGGCCTTGGCTAAAAAGCTGTGTTGAAATGCTGCACTCTCTTGCACTGACCCACCACAAGTTTCAGCTTTGGACACCTGCATTTCATTAATGGCAGAATGCAGGAAGCCAAGTGTGATCCAATTCCTGTTGACCTCCACACTGGCCCTGGATCCTGCAGTTGGCATGCCATGGCTCAGCTTCGGCAACAGTCTCAAAGACATTGCTTTATTCAGCTCATTTATGAAAATAATGAGGAGGAAAAGAGTGACAGTCTTGGCAAGAAAGAGCAAAGTGATGTATAATGATACTGTAATTATCTTTAAACAGGTAAGTAGTTTTCACATGACACTTGAAGCAACGCAGAAGTCAAATTGATGAGGCCATTGAATTTTTCTATTCAGCCAATAGATCTCTAAACAGGCAAACCGCATTTTCATCAGGAGCATTTCTGGGGTGTCTGATGTTTGTGATAAAATTACACAGTTGTTCTTAGTAAGCTATTGGTTTTTGTGCATTTTATGAATATAAAGTTGTCAGGAGAATGGAGCTGGGATTTGAAAATAAAGAACTTTAATGACAGCCATGCTTTTGAGCTGCTGTGTATCATCAGTATCAACACTTTCCCTTATTACTTCAAGTGAAGTAATATACTAGGAAGGTCACATTTAAACCAGTAGCTGTTCTTTCCCTCTGGCAACAGGGTATATTTGAAATTTCAGCAACTGTCCTTCCCTCTGTGGTTTAAAATGCAAAACTGTGACAGTTTCTTGAAGGAAGCAGTAGCTGTGCAATGTCCAAGAGGACACACCCTGTCAGCTCAGTGGGAGTTTGTACAGTACAGGGTCTGCAGGTGGGACACAGGTGTCCCCATCCCTCCCCTGGACAGTTATCACAGGGACAGCACATCTCCCTGCTCTCTCCTGTTGGCTGTGGTGGTGCTGGCACCTGTTCCCAGGCTTTGTGACTGCTGGCAGTTGTGTCACCCACAGAAGGACATATGATGCAACTAAATCTATGTAACACAAAACTGGACAGATGAATTAAGTCCAAACATAAACAACCTCATTTTTTAGGAGCACGTGAGTGAAGTGGATGCACAGTTACTGCCACAGGGACACTGGCTGTGTGCCTGTGTTTGTCAAAGCCCATTTGACCACGCTAGGATCAACAGAGGAGAATGTGTCTGCCTAACTTCACAGGGCACTGCCCAGTGCTGGACTAACCCAGGGATAAGTTGATATGTGGACTTTGGGCATTGCTCTCTTGCTGGGGCCCCAACCTGCCTTTGCCCTGGGACAAGGGACATCACCATTTGGCCCTGTATTGTTGTTGATCAGGGTGTGGTATTTCTACTTAATAAAATACCTGCCTCAGCTAATCAGCCTGCTCACAGTATGCTTTAAGTCAGTCACTGCCAACAAAGTAAGTTTTCCATTCAATATTCTGGGATGTGGGGAAAAAAGTACCTTTAAAAAGAAGGTAATAATGTTTAGGGCAAGAACTATTTACACCCTTCCTAGTGGCAGCAGAGGAATTTCACAACCAAGGTGAAGTGAAATTTGAGTGGTTTCAGTGAAACATATATGTTTGAGAGTTCACCTGTGCAAGGAAGAGTCCTTGGAACAGAGATGATGAACTGAGGGGCTCGTAAGCCTTGCTCCTGGTAGGCTGGCAGATATCAGCATCCATCTAACATGGTGTTGAACAATCAAGCAGGATTTACCTTTTTCTAAAAAGAAGCCAGGGATTGTTTCAGTCCTGATAATGAGTCATTTAAAACTTAGCTGTCTCCAAAACACAACCTTTCTTTTTAAGAATATTTTTGTCTGTCTCTCTTTTTTCAGTCTATGTTATCAAGATCAGGTGTACCTTCCTCCTCAGAGTCTAGAAACCAAGCACTTATATTTCACAAGACACTGCATTTTAATGGAGATTAAATTTTTGCCTTTTCTAGCATTAATCTCACATACCAAATGTTGGAAATCAGCTTGGCTTTATAAAGGCCACTAGACCCATAGTACTAGCCCATGTCTTGTGTAGACCTGCAACACATGGTAGCAAGTTTGCATGACCAGTTTACTGTTGACTTAAAAATGCAAAAGCAGGTTTGAAAACTGGTATTTTTGAAAACTATTTTCTTGAGAGGGATTGCATTTCAGTCTGAAGAGGGTTAGATTGTGTTGGTAGCCCATTTTGAAAGGCAGTAACAACAGGAGAGAAGAGCTCTCAGGCCAGACAGCCTGTGCATTTTCTCATCAAACTACAGATGATCACTGATGATAAATGTTCTGGTAAATGATACCTGAACTTAGTCAAGGTGTTGATTGTACAATGTGGCAATGAACAAGTTGTTATGTGTGTATTTAGTTACAACAATTAGGGCTATATGGGCTCTGTAACTTTCTTAAGTAGTACCTATTTATGAAACCCAGCTCTATGTAGCTGCACAGGAAAACAAAACAAAACTAAACCAAACAAAACAACAACAAAAAACCCCCCACATATTTTATCATGAATCTTGATTCAAAATAAATTACATAGGGATAAATGCATTTTAGGTTCACAAGAAATTTTTAATCATGCACTATCACAAATGGTGTATGACGGTGTCTGCAGCAAAGATGGCCAGCAGCACTTAGAAGCAGCTTCATGTACAACTTGCAATATAAAAATCATCCTGCTGGTGCAATGCAAAGTGCTCGAGAATATGCAATCTCCTGCACGGCCATTGAATTACCAACTGGTTTCTGGGGGTCAGGGGAGATTCTGTTTCACCTCCCCTCACTCCACAAACCCAGTGATCATCTGTAGCTTTCCAGACTACAGCGCCAGACACAGACCCCTGCAGATTACAGAGATATAAAGACTTATTGTGTAAACTGAATGGAATTGCTAATTTTTAAACTTAGCCAAACTTGGGGTGATAAGTACTTGACTTGCCAACAGGTGGCCCATGTAAAGGTGATGATTATTTCCCACCGAAGTGTTTTTATAACTAGCTTTGCTTTTATTCCAAGAAAGGTGAAGTTACACTTCTGGGAGCAAATTGTCAAGTGAAAAAAGGAAGCTGTTTTACTCTGCCTAAATTTTCTTAATTATTTCAAATAATCCTCAGGAATAAAATTAAAATGTCTGACTGTTAAAAGGTAATATTTGAATCTGAGAAAAACGTATCAACAGCTGTTCAAGAAGCTATCCATGACAGACCTGGCTACAAAGGAATTGTGTTTACTAAATTATTGCCTGAGCATCAGCATCATTATTACTGCACTCCACTTTCCTTATTTTCTCATTTGGTCTCCATATTTTTAAGTTAAAATGTCTCAGAAGCATCAGCATGCAACACTTGTGGCCTAAAAACACATGCAGGATCAGGTCCTACCACAGACCAAAGTTCAGAGGTCTGGTTTCCCAATCCCAAATGCATTTAGGAGATGAACCAAGCTCAGTGGTGTTTGCCCTGGCTCATGCAGAGGCATCTCTGGGTACAGACCAGCACAATTCTGGACAGCTCAGGAGCTTTACCAAAAAATTCTGAGGTACTGAGGTTACTAGGATTTAAATGGATTTTGTGAACCATACAAATTAGACTTTGGTGCCTAAAATTTGTGCCAATATTTTTGTGGACTTGGGCTTGCTGTACTAATGAAAGATCCTCCTTGGTGGTAAACAATGCAATGGCCAAATCACTCAGATGAAGGATATATATTTGAGTCCTTATGGGACAGAAAGAACCCTGTATCTCACTGAATAAGACAAATATACAATACATAAATCTCTCTGAAGCTTCATCCTTTTTTTAAAAAAAACAACCTTCAAACCCATATATTGGGAGCATTTCTTATGGTAGTTTGCAGTGTCCTACAAGGGTCAGTATATTTTGACAGTTCCATCAACAGACTGGTGATGAGTGCAAATCATGACAAATAAATCAGTGAAGGAAAGACTGATGGTGTTGTAAAACACAGTGGGGAGGAGCCAACTGTGTAACATTCAATAGGTGGGATCTGCTCAAAAGACTGCTGGGATCGGGCTGAATGCAAGGTTGTGGCTTTCAGGAGTCACAAACACAAGTCATGCCTGCTACATGGGACTTAACCAGAGAAAGTAGTGCTTCTGTAAAGGATTTGAGGTTAGAATTGAAAAAAACCTCACCCAACTCCATGTGACTTGATAGTGAGAAGGTGTGGAGACATAGGCTTTGGCAAGACAGAAACACAGGGAGAAGAAGAAGAGATGGTCTTCATCCCTGTACATAGCAAAGGTGAAAAAGGCTAAAGCTTTAAAGAACTTTCCAAAGACCAACAAACAAGAATTTCAGGTGAAAAAATGACTATTTGTGAGCTCAGCCTGCAAGTTTTTTTCAAAAAAGAGTTGTGTCTTATTAAATGATTTAAATATCACTACAAGGCATAAGCAGAGGCCTTGAAAGACTCTTTAGTCTATCTAATCCTATCTGGAAGCAAAAGCCAGGCAAATTCTCATGAGAAATACTGCACACTTGCTTGTGTGATGGAGTGGTTAGCCAACAAGCCATACAGGGATATGGCAGGGTCCACAGCTCTCTGAGTCTTTAAAGCCAAGGTCCTTGTGGAAGACACAATTTGCTGAGATAAATGCTATAGCACCTAATGTGCCAATAACACTAAGATGTAATGGTCCATGTCATATACAGTCACTTGTATTAAATTGTTTGATGGACCCTTGCAGCTTTAAAAGTCAATGAACTAACTACTCTCAGAGTCCCAAGGTGTCTTATTGAATTGTACTCAGAAAGAAAGCCCACTGTCTTGCAGTTTTGGTTATTAGCATGGTCATTTCCTGTATGTCTGCATTTCCTGCTCTCTGCCTGTGTTCAAATGCAGAAGGTTTCTGAGATTTGCCTTCCTCTTGCTGGCTTGCAGTGCTGTCCTGTCCGCTTGGCCTAAAGCAATCTGCCTCTCATAAAGGAGTGATTCTCTTCATTTTTTGTCAAGTCGTGCTGTAATAATGGAAGAGACAAACATGTCAGACATTGTAACACAAGCAGTAGGAAACTCAGAAGCTTGTCAGATCACTCTTAGCACAAAAGAACAAGAATTGCCTCCCACCTCCACTGCTGAAGTGTATTTATTATTTCCTAGAGAGGTCTAGAGGAATGAAAACTGTCTGGTGCTTCTCATGCATTTGCCACCTTTCACCATGAATATGGCACCTGGTGCTTGTGCTGTTCAGGAGTAAATGGATTAACTGATGAGTGGCTGAGAGGGAGAAGAGGGCTCTGTAGGTGGGTACTTCTGGGTTCCTGTCAGTATCTTCTGTCTCTCTGTGTAATCTCCTTCCTACCATTTCAAAGAGAAAACAAGTGTCTCAAAGGTCTTGAGATTTTGAGGTGCTTAGTGGCATTCATTCATATGCCTTTGGTGTCCTGAGACAGCAGCTCTTGATGCCTGGGATGTGTGAGCAGGTAATCTTTGACCATTCCCTCAAAGAGGAGCTTTGCCTATGTCCAGGATACACTATTCCTGCAGTATCACTCTTCAGGCTGGTGTGGCTTGTTCTTCTGTTCTTCTGCAGCCTTAGTCCCATTTTGAAAAACAAACTTGCAGAACTACAGGACAATGAAAGAGAGAGGTGGAATTCTGATGGTAGCTAATAGCTTTTAACAAGTGTCCTCCTTCTTCATTTGCCCAGGTTTTATCACGCTGTGAATGAGTTTGACACCATGACCGCTGAGGATTCCACTGCAAGGATGAGCAATGACTCCACTAACGTGGCCACCACAAAAGTCCCCGAAGGTGTTGCTGGTGCGCCCAACGAGGCAGCCCTGCTGGCTCTCATGGCCCGCACTGGATACAGTATGATCCAGGAGAACGGGCAGCGCAAGTATGGAGGCCCTCCTCCCGGCTGGGAGGGCCTGCACCCTCCTCGTGGCTGCGAGGTCTTTGTGGGCAAAATCCCCCGCGACGTCTACGAAGATGAGCTCGTGCCCGTCTTCGAGTCTGTCGGCCGCATCTACGAAATGCGCCTGATGATGGACTTTGATGGGAAGAACCGTGGCTACGCCTTCGTGATGTACACACAGAAGCATGAGGCGAAGCGTGCTGTCAGGGAGCTGAACAACTATGAAATCCGCCCCGGCAGGCTGCTGGGCGTGTGCTGCAGTGTGGATAACTGCCGGCTCTTCATTGGAGGCATTCCCAAGATGAAGAAGAGAGAGGAGATCCTGGAAGAGATTTCCAAGGTGACAGAAGGCGTGCTGGATGTTATCGTGTATGCCAGCGCTGCAGACAAGATGAAGAACAGAGGCTTTGCCTTTGTGGAGTATGAGAGCCATCGAGCAGCAGCCATGGCCAGGAGAAAACTCATGCCAGGAAGGATCCAGCTGTGGGGACATCAAATTGCTGTTGACTGGGCAGAACCAGAGATAGATGTGGATGAAGATGTCATGGAGACTGTTAAAATCCTATATGTGAGGAATTTAATGATTGAGACCACAGAGGACACCATTAAAAAGGTGTTTGGTCAGTTTAACCCTGGCTGTGTAGAGAGAGTGAAAAAAATACGTGATTACGCCTTTGTGCACTTTACAACCAGGGAAGATGCCATTCATGCCATGAACAATCTTAATGGTGTTGAACTAGAAGGCTCGTGCCTGGAGGTTACTTTGGCCAAGCCGGTGGATAAGGAACAATACACTCGCTACCAGAAAGCAGCAAAAGGAGGGGCTGCAGCAACCTCTGAAGTAAATCAGCAACCTAACTATGTTTACTCTTGTGATCCATACACACTAGCGTACTATGGATATCCATACAATGCCTTGATCGGGCCCAACAGAGATTACTTTGTGAAAGGTTAGTAAACACAATTAGGGGATGTGATGGGCAGGTTTGATCTTAGGCTGATGCGAGAGGTCTGCCTCAGCCAAGGACACCTAGTGCTATGCAATTTTTCGTAATACCCTTCTATACATAGGCCTTTTTGCCATATTTCTGTTTCGTCTTATTTTAGTTTAGGGCTACATAAAGTGTATTTATCTATAAATAATTGCTAATACACAAGAAAGTATGAGAGAGGTATCAAATGTATGGTTAAGAATAGGTAAAAACCAAGCATGGGATGGGGAACGGAGGGATCTGGGTTTTATGAGTGTTGTACTAAGGCTGAGCAGGTCTAAGGATTCCAGCTTCTGATGTCTCCTTTCAAAGACCTGGATCCTATGACAGAGTGCTCTGGAGGTGTGAGTATGCTGACCTATCCCAAGGCAGGGAGGTTAGGGAAAGCCTTATTTAGGAACTCTGTAGGTGTCATTTACCTTACACATTAAAATGACAGTAATGCTGTCCTTCATAAACTCATTTGAGAACTACAAGCAGAAGGAATCATGTGAGTGAAAAATAATTATTTTATTATGTATACCTTAAATAGTTATCGGTTACAGTCATTAAAAATTAACCAAAAATCACTTATTCATAAAAACCCCCTAACAGCTATAACTGATATTATAATTACAATTGTCCTGTCTAATTCCTTACAGGAATTAGAGTTTCCTGAAATTTGATGTGTATTTCCAGAGAAGAATTTAGCATAAATATCTTCTTAATGCACTCACATAAACCGAGAATATTTTTAACACTAGTCGTTCAAAAATTTCAGCTTCTTCTCAATTCCCAGGTTTGTGCTTGGAATGAACTATGACAGAGTTGAGTAACAGTCTAAATATTCAATTAGTAAAGTACATCATAAAGTACATCAATACTGCAGTGTTCAAAGTACTGTCATAACATATGTGGAGTCACTAAGATGAATTATGGCAATATTTTTGGAAATGGGCTTTATGCACGTAATAAAATAGCAGAGAAGACAATTAAACAACTTAAGTAAAAATATATGCAGCGGTGGGACAAAGTTGGTTAAAGGGTAGGTATGATGTTGTGCCATCTCGGCAGGGTCCCATCACAGCCAGTTCACAAGTTGAGTCTCCTCTAGAGCTCAGCAGACAGCAGAAGCTGTTCCTAATGCACAGATCTCTGAGGATCCCCTTGCTCTCTGCTGACTGCATTGAACCTGTAACACTTGCCACAAGAGTTCCACCGGTATAAATGAGCAGTTAATATATGCTCACAAACATCAAAAGCTAAACAAGCATAGACCTACTGGATGCTTCTTAGGCACTTCTGTTTTCCTAAGCAGGGTCACTAAGACTCAATCATGCTGATTTCAGCAGCCACGTTTCTAAGTGCAAGCCTCCAGATTTCAGCCTGGGGTCACTCGTGCTCCCCATGGGGCTGTCACTCTCCATTATTCACCATCTTCTGTGTTGTTATCATAAGCAGGCAGCATACGAGGCAGAGGGCGAGGTGCAGCTGGCAACAGAGCCCCAGGTCCCAGGGGTTCCTACCTGGGGGGATACTCCGCTGGCCGTGGAATCTACAGCAGGTACCATGAAGGCAAAGGAAAACAGCAAGAGAAAGGATATGAACTGGTTCCCAGCTTGGAGTTACCTGCAGTCAATCCAGTGGCCATTAAGCCTGGTGCAGGTTAGTATGTGTAAGGAGGGGAGGAGAGCAGAGGGGGTGGGCAGGCCCTCACTCCAAGCCCTGTCTCAAGCATGGGAGGATCCCTCCAGGGCCAGTCCACAATTGCAACTGTGGCATTGGGAACGCCCCAGGGTTGGGGCTTGGTGCTCCCTTGTGCTGAGTGCCTCCTGGCCCTGGCCAGACTTTCTTCACACAGGAGGCACACAGCAGGATAAGGGACACAAATACCTGGGAGCCCTTCAGGCCAAAGAAAAAAGCACTAAAGCAATGCCCACTCCTCCTGTCCCCTTTTGCATTTGCTTAGGGGGAAGCAGACTTTCCTCTCCTTCTAGTCATGTACACCAGAACTCTAAGTTCAGTGACAAAGAGCAATCTTCCTCTCTTTTAGTGTTTTAAATGCAAATTTCACCCTGGGAGATTCCTATCCTAGATTTCCAGCCAGCCTGGGGCCTCAACCTGTTTAGTCTGTATTTCTCCAGTGGTATGAGGCTGAGAGAAGGATATGGGGCTTTCCCATTGCAGGAAAGTCCCTGGCTGAGGCAAGCTCCTCCATCTCCATCAGTGGCATGGGAAAGGAGCAAGGCAGGGAGCCCTCAGGGTCCATCTTTGCAGCAGTGCAGTGTCTACAGGAGTGCTCTCATCTCTGCTGGGCTCTGAGGAGCCAGTCCAAGGGCTGGGGCAGGGGTTTCCCCCTTCTGCTGTTTTGTCAGCTGAGTACCCAGCCTTTGCCGTTCCCAGGTGGACAAGATGATAGCTGAAGCTCTGCAGTTCCTCAAGATCCTGTTTGGAAAGATTTTTATTTGAAAAAGTAACCTGAGGAAGAAGATTATGGGTACCAGCCCTCTTATAGAAGTCCTGATGTCTTCTCTCCATTTCTCTTTCCAAGTAAACTGTTATGGCAGGATTATTAAGCATTGCTTAATAATAGCACTACAGTTGTTTCCCAAAACATGTTTCATTTATGTCAGCTTGCATCTAATGAAGTCTGTGAAGAGTTCTTCATAGCAGCTGCATGAGACAATGTCAGAAGAAGTCTAGAGACAAAGGAGGGCTGAGAGTTGGAGAAAGATCAGACTTCCTGAGAAAACTACCCACTCACCACCAGAAAATATTACCTCTATGTGTGTTTGCAAAGATACTTTAGAAATTCCAGGTATTACTAAAGGATGCTTGAAAAGTGAACTTGGAAATGCATACTTATTAGTGGTGCCTATATTTTCTTCAATTGCCAAACAAAAGCTTGAAGCTCAAGTCAATGTTTCTACACTTGAAGCATGTTGAGATTCAGGGGTTTTTATCAGACCTTCCCCTATCATATGGTTCTGGCACAGCTTCTGAATACAGAAGCACCTGGTCTGTTTTTCCCAGTCAGATTGGCTGATCTAGTAAGAGGTACCACACTCAAGACTTACCTCTGTTATGCAGAGGGTGCGACTTTGAAGGCATATTACCAGAATAGAGGATTAAAAATGTACTGACTGTAAAGTTTCCTGCCTACTGTTTAGATCAACCTTAAAGCTCATTTCTTTGCAAATAGTTGGAATACTACTGCTAGGTCACCCCAATACCCCAGATGCCTGCTACTGTTTTTCTGACAGAAGTTATTCAAGAATGAAGCATGTGAGCTCTTTGCCTTGGCAAGAAATTATCTAGGATATTTAAACCAGAGATAAAACTGGTTTGACCTGACCAGGTGGACTTGGTGTAAAAGGAGAACTGGAAAACCTCATGACTTGGGAGTCTCTGCTTGAGGAAACATGGCAGAGGACACATCTCTGCCTGAAAGATACCTTATCTGCTTCTTTGTTGCAGTCTCCAGGATCAGAGCAAGAGTACTGCTTTCTGTCACCTCCTTCCACCTGGCATAACTGCACACTTTACCACTGCAAAATTTCATTGCATGGAAAGAAACCTGTGTATGTATTAGGCTTAATTTCTGGCTTAGTGGCTGCCAGCTCCCATAAGTGCCAATATCACTTCTTAGTCCATCCTCGATTATTTATCGAGTGCTACCTTTTCCTTGTGAATAACCTTACTGCTAAAAAGCTCACAAGCTGAATGCTGAAGTATGCAATAAGAGGCAATGGTGGAAATCACAGCATCACTGAATGGTTTCCATTGGAAGGGACCTTAAAGATCATCTAATCCAATGCCCCTGTCATGGGCAGAGATGTCTTTAACTAGATCAGTTTGCTCAAAGGCCCATCCAACCTGAACTTGAACACTTCCAATAATGAGGCACACAAAACTTCTCTGGACAACCAGTCCAGTGTCTTATCACCTTCATTATAGAGTATTCCTTTCTTATGCCCAAATCTTTTTCAGTTTAAAACTGTTACCCCTTGTCCTATCACCACAGGCCTTGCAATAAAGTCTTTCTTATAGACCCCCTCTAAGTACTGAAAAACTCCAGTAGAGGTCTTTATTCCAGAGGCATCTTTTCTCCAGGCTGAACAACCCCAACTCTCTCAGTCTGACTTAACAGTAGAGGTGCTCCATCTCATTTAACATCCTCTGAACCCGCTCTGAATCTGAAGATTCTTCTTATATTGAGTGCCCCAGAACTGGACACAGCACTCCAGGTAGAGTCTCACCTGAGCAGAATAGAGGGGCAGAATCACCTTCCTCAACCTGCTGGCCATTGCTTTCGATACAGCCCAGAATACAGTTGGTTTTTCTGGGCTACAAGTACACATTGCCAGGCTACATGAAATTATTGTGATTATTGGGAATGTTCAGCAAAGGATATTTCTTCCCTAAGCAAGCCATGAAACTCCATTTTAGATCATGTACAAACTCATCATCCTGAACAATATTGTGCTGACCAGAGTGTTCTCCCTTTGTACGAAAGACCATGGCTCTAGTTATATCATGTTGTCCAAATTTGGCATGAGGGAGAATTCCCTAAAAAGAAGTTTGGGCATTTTTTAAATGTCTTTAAAGTAGAATAATCCTGACAGATGGGATAAAATATATTTAGCCAAGCTAGTCTTGGGAAATGCTGGTAAAAGAGCTGATATTTCACTGGGCTGGCCAAAGGATGGTATGTAAAGCAGATAAGTTGCTGCCTGTAACTGCTGCAGTACAAACCGCAATTTTCTGTCCTAGAGCAGCTCATCCTATGGCAGCTACATACTCCTTGATGTCAACAGCTGGAGCAGGGACCTCACTGAGACATTACACACTCTTATTCCTTGTGTTCAGGCCACACTCTCGGCCAGTGAGAAGGACAGCAGTGGTCAGAAAGGGTTGTAGAAATCTGGATCACAGCTCCCAGTCTCCAGGAGGACTCTGGCCCTAGGACAGACTCATGGCAGGAGCATGGGGGAAAATGCTGGACCAAATAGCACTGAACCTGTCACAGTGCATCAGCTATGGTGCTCCCACACATGGGGAGGGCAGAGGTGCCCCAGGGAGCAAGCCTGGACACAAGGCTACCTCCCTTGATAAGAGCAGTACAGGAGCACTGCTGAAGAGTTGGCACAGCTGGGAGGGAGACCTCTTTGATAAGAGGTCCTGGAAACTCTCTCTCAGTGTATCTAATATGTCTGGTTTCTCCTAGTGGCCATCCCTGCCATTGGTGCCCAGTACTCCATGTTTCAGGCCGCACCGCCAGCCAAGATGATGGAAGATGGCAAACTCCACACCGTTGAGCACATCATCAACCCCATAGCTGTCCAGCAGGACCCAGCTAGTGCAGCAGCTGCTGCAGCAGCTGCAGCTGCAGCTGTAATACCAGCTGTCTCAACACCTCCTCCCTTCCAGGTGAGTTCAGCACAGAAATCCTTCTTGCCATACTTCCAGCTTCCCATCCATGTTGCTATGCATACCCAGTGTGGGGAGAAAGCCTCGTTTCTTGTCCTGCTTCCATTCAAGACATGCTCTGAGAATGTCACAGTGCCCAAGAGCCTCGAATTTCATCTGACCTGTCTTAGACATTGGACCATTGCTTTGCCCACTATGGGGGACACAAACTGTGAGGGGAGGAGCAGCCTCCCATGGCAACACAACTCTCAATCAACAGGGCACGCACTGCCTACCCTCCCCATTACGTCCTTCCCTGCTAGGGGGTTTGCAATTCAGGGCACGGGATGTCACAACAAAGCCCTTTTTTTGAGGTCTGAACCCTTTTCTTGCAGGGTCGCCCCATCACACCGGTGTACACCATGGCTCCCAATGTGCAGCGGATCCCAGCCGCCGGGATTTACGGGACAAGTTATGTGCCGTTTGCAGCGCCTGCCGCGGCCACAGCGACAATAGCCACGCTACAGAAGAACGCTGCTGCCGCCGCTGCTGCCTATGGAGGATACGCTGGCTACATCCCCCCGGCATTCCCAGCCGCCACCATCCAGGTGCCCATCCACGACGTCTACCAGACGTACTGAAACTGTCGGCAGAGGAGGGTGGCGGAGAAACACACACTGAAGGAACACTTTACTATTTATGAAGAAAGAACTGTCTGCAAAAGAGTAAACATTTGGGCTTGGTAAAAAACAATGCAGAAAGTGAAGAATGTCATAGAAAAACGTGTTTGAAATATTTTCTATGCTTGAAGTTTTCACTAACTTTTTTAGGCTATTTTTAAAAATTTAACATGCCTGTATTCATACATTTCCAAAGGACCTCGGTGCATCCAGCCCACCACTGACGTGCATTTATTCGCATTGTAGTGGGGTTGCATAGGGTCTTTTTTTTTAGCAGTTATATTTTCAATATATTTGTGGTATGAAGGTTATTTTTTAGTAATTTCTGCACTCCAGAGATGTCTATTTTGTAGTGCCTTTAATAATATATCAGCTATATATTAAAAAGCACACCTGAGCAGCTAGGGAAAGTTTTAACAATATATTTTGAAGAGTATATTCAATATTTAAAGAATACATACCTTAGTTTTTTGTTTTGTTTTGTTTTTTAAGAAGAAAACAACAAGTATCTTATTTAAAAAATATACTGGAAAGTGCAATTTGACAAATGTGCAAGACCTCTGCATTTTTGTGCTGGCATTAATACAGTCTGCTCATTCTCATTTGAAATCACAAGTAACTAATATTGCCTGTTTGGGAGAAAGCGAAAAAGAAAAAAGCCTCCTCGCACATACCTCTTCACAGTGTGATTAGCAGGCTTGTTTTTAGCTGAAGAAAGGCTCCAAGTTATCCTTAGCAACTGGATTTTCTATTTATTGAAGCTACTTGTAGTTGGAGCATGTACAGAAACGAGTGGCTGATGTTTCACACGAAGTGTCTTGACTTAGATCTTCATCCAGTATAAAGCCAAGGCTTTTTTTCAATGCTCTTCATTTTATTCTTTGAAGTATATGTTGTAGTGACTGAAAACGTATGCTGCTGTTGACAAGAGTAGCCACACTCTGACCGAGAAGATGTGCAGCATTACTTACCCATTGCTCCATCATGTTCCATGAGAAATTTCAAAGGTACTAGGGGTGGTAGTGATACTGGAATTAGTGAAACAGGGCTAGCCTCCCTCCCAGCCTCCCTTCCACTCTTAATTCCCCTTCTCCACAACTGGAGTTGTACGTGCACATCAGGGGTGGGAGTGATTAGACCCAATGATTTTAAGACATAGAGCTTGTAAATATCTTTTAATATACATTTTTAAAGTCATTTTATGTTGCAAATTTACATGGTATGTGGTTTGTCACAAAACAAAAACATTTTATTGCAATATTATAAAAAAGTTTGTTTTATTAAGAAGTAAATATGTTATTGCAGTGTTTTGTGGCCTGTTTAAAGGCTTTTATTTAGTAGTGCAGTGAATGTAAAATAGAATAAAATGGTAAAAAAATATCTTGCCCTTTATATGAAGTGCATCAGCTCTGCAAACACAAGTCTGATGACAAAAGGTGAAAAGCACGGAGTCAGTAAACAATGTTCCTTTACTTTTTGTGGTATAAGTACATACCAAAGGGGTTTTATATTGGCCATATTTTGACAACTGAACCACTTCCAGACCACATTGAGCTCAGTTAAGTGACCTTTTTAACACACTTCTTTAGCTTGCCTCAAAATTGAGAGGTTGTATTTTAGGTGCTCTTGCTCAGACAAGCTGAGCTCCCCTTGACCCTGTCAACCCATTAGCAAAAGCACTGTGAGGTTACCCATTAGGTTGGACTCTGCCCCTCCACTCCCTGTCCCAGCAAACTTTTATTGTCTGTACCTGCACATCTGAAAGCACACCCAGACCTCAGCCCCAAGGTCCTGCCCTTGTGTAGGGAGAGAGAGGTGGAGATCTGGGAAAGCCCCAGCCAGAGTCCAGTGCTGCCTCCTCCAGTCCTTCAGTCTAAGGCCTTACATGGCTCAACACTAAACACCAGTGTGGGTCCTTGGGCCATGCACAAACACCCCTGGGGCCAGGAAAAGGCAGTCTAGTGGTCTGGGCCTCTGCTGGCCCGCTTCCAGCCCCACACTATGGCTCACCCCCAGAGGAGAGAGGAAGGGTGATGGCTCCTTTCCCACTAATCCTCTCCCTGCCAACAGGACAAGGGACCTGCCACTCACAGAGATGGCAGGAAGAGAAAGGAGCCCATGAGGGAAAACTGTGAGGTGCCCCCGGCCAACAGTGTGTGCTGCCTGTGCCAGGGCAGGAGCAGGCGGTACCCAGGGATGGAGGCAGGACCCAGGCATGCAGGCAGCCAGGTCCTGCTGAGCCTCCTGCCCGTGCCTGTCTTGGCACTTGCTTCTAAACCATTTCATGTACACTACTACTGAGGTAAGTTTAATAACTTGAAATGTGAACATCTTTAGGTTAAGAACAAACTATTCTAAGAAAAAAGAAGTATAAATAAATAAAAAAAACAAAGTTAGTGTGCCTTATTCTCAAAAGAGCTGATATTTTAGATATTTTATTGTATCTCTCTTCTCTGTATTGTCAGAAGCCTCTGAATTTATTTAGTTCTTGCTCCATTTACGGTACATTTCTAGGATGTAGTGAATAAAGCATTCTTTAAAAACAGAGACTGTTACTTCATTGCAACATCACACTCTGCCAAGGCTGTGCTCCCCTCTAAGCTGGGAAGAGGGTGTTCAGGGCAGGAGGGGTGCAGGGCACTGCATCCCTGCAGGCTACAGCAAGGAGGGAAGATGAACTGTCCCACTGACTCCTCTGTCCCACCACCTGCAGAGGACAGTGACCTTCCCAGAATGCATGTTGAGCATCTCTCCATTCTTCCAGCATCCTCTGAACAGCCTAAATCTCTCTGCATGCAGTTTAGAGTTGATGCCTAGGTGTGGATGGAGCTGGAGCTAACATCCTCTGTGCTTTCCATCTACACAGCACACAAATTCCTGTATCTCTGTTGTATGTCCTCACTGCCAGGCAGGAGCACTGGCAACTGGTTCATTCTTTTCATTTCAGCATGCTCCATACTTCAAACACACAGAAAGCTAAGCTGCATCTCATTTGCAGCTTGTTTCCTTGGTGTAAATACACCTGGAGAAAATTTGATGCAAATACCAAGTTTGTGGAGAAGAGCAGTCCGAGGGAGTAGTCCTGGAAAACCAGAGAGGTCCCAGTTGCTGGAAGATACCAAATCTGACAACTATGGAGACTATCAGGAGTGACCCCCTTAGTTGGTGGAGGAAAGGCGAAGGAAGTTGTCTAACTTTATTTTAGTAAAGCCTTTGACACTGTCTCTCCCAGTATTCTCCTGGAGAAACTGGCTTCCCATGGCATGAAAGAGCATACCATTCACAGGGTAAAGAACTGCCTGAATGGCCAAGCCCAGAGTTATATCCATGGATGGAGTTACATCCAGCTGACAGCCAGTCAAGAGCAGTGTTCTCCAGGGCTCAGTATTGAGGCCAGTCCTGTTAAATGTCTTTGTTGATGACCTGAACAAGGGGATTGAGTGCCTCTCAGTCAATTCACAGATGACACCAAGTCGGGTGGGAGTGTTGATCTGCTGGAGGGCAGAAAGGCTCTGCAGAAGGACCTGGACAGGCTGGATCAATAAGCCAAGGCCAATCGTATGGGGTTCAACATGGCAAAGTGCCAGGTCCTGCACTTGGGTCACAACAACACCATGCAGTGCTACAGGCTGGGGGAGAGCAGCTGGAAAGCTGCACAGAGGATAGGGACCTGGAAGTACTGGCTGAGAGCTGCTGAACACAAGCCAGCTGTGCCCAGGTGGCCAAGAAGGCCAATGGCATCCTGGCCTGTGTCAGCAACAGTGTGGCCAGGGCAGGGATTGTCCCCCTGTACCTGGCACGGGTGAGGCTGCACCTCCAATCCTGTGTCCAGTTCCAGACCCCTCACCACAGGAAGGACACTGAGGGGCTGGAGTGTGTCCAGAGATGGGCAATGGAGCTGGGGAAGGGTCTGGAGCACAAGGCTTGTGAGGAGCAACTGAGGGAGCTGGGGGTGTTCAGCCTGGAGAAAAGGAGGCTTACAGGAGACCTGATCACTCTGCACAATTGCCTGAAAGGAGACTGTAACCGGGTGGGGATTGGTCTCTTCTCCCAAGTAACAAGTGACGGGACAAGAGGAAATGGGCTGAAAATGTGCCAGGTGAGATTTAGATTGGAAATAAGGAAAAATTTCCTCACTGAAAGGGTGGTCAAGCACTGGAAAGGCTGCCCAAGGAAGTGGTGGAATCACCATTCCCTGGTAGTGTTAAAATAGCTTATGGGTGTGGCACCTGGGGACATGGTTTACTAGTGAACATGGCAGTGCTAGGTTAGTAGGATTCGATGATTTCAAATGTATTTTCCAACCTTAATGATTCTATAATTCACTTGGATGAGAAAGAAACCACCAGCAAACCACAGCCTTTTATAAATGTTTAAATATGAGGCATGACCTTCACAAAAAACGTTTTCCAAATGAGATGAACTGTGCCACAATGAAATGTGTTCTGCTCTTTCCTTTTTCCCTTTATCCAAGCTACCCAAGATTAAAATTAATCTACACTACTTTTTCTAAACATACGCTTTACGAGATAATTTTTTTTCTAGGCTGCTGATTTCTGTCTTCAGTTTTGTAAGATCTTAATTAATGATTAACTCATTGTGAGGTTGAAATATGCAAGTCATTCTCAGGATATTAACATAAACAATGCCAGAGAAATGCAATTGTGCTTTCAAGATGACCTTGCTGCCTTGGGAATGTCAGAGTTCTGCTGAGGCCTTGGGCACTGTGACAACTCAAAATGCTGCCAAGGTGATCCCATTTCCTTTCTGAATATCTTTCTTCATGGTCTTGAAAAGCAGATGTGCTCTTCCCTGGCTGGTATAATCTTAAAAACCATGCTAAAAATCAGCTTTAGCTTTCTTTAGGGAACACCATCCAGTAGAACAACTGTGATACAACTATTATATGAACAGATTTAGAAGAAACTCAAGTGCACCACTCTGTTAGGGCAACATCTCATTTATACAAACACTCAGAGCATATGCAAAATATATGCATTTTTCATACATACAAAAAGGTAGATGCAGTGCTTCATTTCCTTCTCTGTGGCTGGTGTTACACCCCTAACACTTCTGGTCTGAATGAGTCCTGAACATTTACAGAAATCTCTGCTCCCTGGATGCCAATCAAAAACTGGCCCATCATGCTGACTTGTAAAATAAATAAACCCACGACTTACATTGTAAGAGGAGGAAATACCTCTGCTGTGCCTCTGAAAGCCAGCAAAAGTCAGGTTTTATGCTCCAGTGTGTCAATTAAATGCTGAATCACATTTGATTGAGTTTTAGAGCCAAGTCCTGCCTGGGAGCAAAATGGTCAGAATGGTGTGGCAGGGAGAAGCTGCAAGCTAGGGAATAAAAAAAGGTAATTTTGTGGCACCAAGTCCTTCCCTTTTGGCACAAAGACAGGCTGTGCCATGCAATTATGATTGTTCAAGTTGCCAAAGAGGACAAAGACTATGGAAAGTTTTAGAAATTTGGTACTGTAGAAGTACTTCCACATGAAATATTTTCTGTCAAGCTGATGAATTGGATCAGACTTTTTTCCTCTAGACAGAAGATAAGAATTGAAGTTCACTTGGTTCCTAATGAAAGAAGATAGAAGTTCTGTCTCACAGTCCTCACTCAGGCAAAACTGCAAACGCTGGATGTGTGAGGTGACCAGTGTGTGACTGGTGTGACTGCACCAGAAAACTTTACAGGGAAAAATGCTCAGGTGTGCTCAGCTTTGTCCCACATGCACCACATGCCTGTGTCTTCCCAACATGGTGTCAAATGTCTTTGTCTCTTTGTCTAAACAGGCTGTGTCAGTTGTCAGATGCCTCCATCTAACAGACTGTGAAAGTTAAAACTCTGCCCCACAGTGGGCCCCAGGGCTTCACCTCCTCTGACCAGGGCTCCCCACAGCCACCTTTCCCCAGGGCATTTGAAGACACATGATCACAAACCTGGGTTGTGGGCTGGTTGTTGCCCTGACTGTTCCTGCACTTCTGCATGCAACTGGTTTGTGGGGTGGTGGCTGCCCTGGAGGAAGCTGGGTCACTTTTCATGTTTTGGCTGACACCATCGTACTGTGAAGAAAAATATGCTTTTGTTCTTTTTTCTCCCCAACTCTTTCCAAACACACACACATAATTTTTGCCAGACAGGTTGCACTTTGAGCCCATCTTTCCATGTCTTTGCAATGTCACAGAAGCTCATCATTAGCTCAGCCACTGCCTGCAATCTGTGCACTGGTGGGAAGCAGGAAGCCACAGGTAAGCCTGAAGATTTTCATGAAGCATGAAATAAACCCCTGCAAACAGCCTACACAACCCACAGAAGTGACCTCAAGCAAACCAGCACAGAGAAAAATCCACTTAAGTCAGTCAGAGGTAAAACAGCCTATCCTTAGAGCAGGTCCTTTGTTCCAAAACTTTGAAGCAATAACTACAATAAACAATTCTCACTCCTGTAACAAATCCATAAGTTAAGGACCAAGGTGTCTTACAGACACTCCAAAGGGCATGCAATGACAAGGGATTACTTATTAAACTTGTTATGCATGCATTGGCTGTACACAGGGCATCCTTAATTTCTCAAGTCTTTGACTTTTCAGATGCTGTCCCTTGCAGGAGGCTTTCCAGCCACATGGATAAGCTAAGTATTCCCTTAAAGCTTGGCTTCACTCCAGCGTGGATCCCTTGGCTCACCAGCCTTTGTGCAGGACACAGAGGGACACAATCCTAGTCGGCAGCAGCAATGCTGGCATCCAAGCTGCAATGGGCCAGCATACAAGAGCTTGGCAGAGCACTGAAGCTGCTTCCACCACCGTGAACAAACGCTGCTGCTCATGGAAAAAGAAATCATGGAAGTCTGCTATAATTTGCAGCTGGGATGAAAAATCCTGTCTTGTATGGCACTGTACTGTCTCTGAGTTCCAAACTCCATCACCCTTAGGAGCCAAATTCCCAAATGCTGACTCAAACCACCAATCTCCTCAGCCAGGCAGGTGTTCACCAGATACAGCCACTCGCCTTGCCTGAGCCCCCTGCCTGGGAGTGTAGACACCCCAAAAACACGGGGATCTGCACTGCTCTTTTCACAAAAGGCTACATGGTGCAGAAGGGTCTCACCTTGCATTTCTGAACCCACTCCTTGCAGCACATGTGGAGTTTTGAGACACTCTGAGATTAAGTAACTTTGTTACAGGCTTCAGCTTTTGTACAAGGTTTTTTCAGGCTGTTTCTTTTGGATTTGTGACTAGGAGAGCACTGAGGTCTAAAAGGGTTAGATTTAAGGATAATAAATGGTACTTTAAATTGCCACTAAACAAAAAAAATCTGTCTCCTGAGAAAATTAACTTCCTTGTCTTTCTGTGACATCTTTGTGAGCAATAGGAGGGGATGGAGAACACGGAAGTGTACAACACTTGGCACTGGCTACACCTCAAACTAGTATTTCAACATTTTACAATCAACTTTGGCCATGTGACCTATGTGGAAAGATAAACTGAGATATTTAATCCTATTTTTCTTGTCCTTTTTTTTTTTTTCAACATAAGGAAGTGAATTTCATGTGGTTGTGATCATTAAATTACAGTAAATGATTTGCTCACAAGAGACAAAAAACATTACAGAGTGGTTTAACACAGGTAAGGCTGGGACTGGGCAGCTGTTTGTGACCAAATACTCTTCCCTACCTTGGAAATCTCAGTGAGCTTCACTATTTCTCCCTGGCTGTAGAATTTAGGGACATGTCAGTTCATCACAGGTAAGGATTGCCCACCATTTGCTTTTGCAACCGGACTATGAATAACAACTTCCCGAAAGCCAATTGTGTTTTGAGATAAAGCAGCAGCAATTGCTGTAATTTCTGCTTCATCTCCAGAATATCATAAACTGTTGAAATGACAGCTGAGTGTTTGGTGAGGTGCACACTCTGTTATACTGTGATAAGGAAAGCCAGTTCAGACCAACCAGAGGCACAGGTCTGCCACCATCCTGGATCAGGAGCATGCTCCAAGAATGTGTGGAGATGCCAGGATACACTCAGCAACTCCCTCCTGATGGAGCATCCCCAGGGACCAGCACGGAGCCATGAAGTGACGAGGGCAGTCTTGGCCCCTGAGACACAGGGGGTGAAGTTATGAGTAGGGGACGATCCTTGGGAAATGCAATGTTTAGTCAGCATTGTCAGCTGAGATGAGGACACAGGCTAGGAAAATCTAAATGGGATCAGAAGATGTTCAAGAAACTCTGCAGACTGAGCCCATGGCTTGCTCTGGCAGAGTCCAGAGGGTACGCTCTGATTTTCCTGTTAGCACAGAGAACTGACCTCAAATGCCTGAGGGGTGCAGTTGTCAGAGTGCCAGGCACTGGAGATTGTCTTCTTCAGCACCAAGGGTGGCGTGCCTGCTGATTTCTGAGAACTGTGGCTTTTTGCTTTTGTTGTTTGTTTGTTTGTTTGGCTTCACTCCCACATGCTAACACATACCAATATCTTCTTTAGCGCAACATTAGTCTCATTATATTATTTAAACAGCTTTTTGTTGCAGTCTGCTCAATCCATGGAAATGTTCGCCTAAGCGTGATAACAGCTAAAGATGAAAACTACCTTTGTAAAGGCACTACTGCAGTCTCCTGGAACCTTCTAGCTGGACTAAGACTAAGACTAATCTGTACGGGCTAAGCAGGGCTTTTCATCTCGGGTGTTATGAGAGAATGGCATCCAGGTTTCCAGACCGGACCTGGCTCAGCTTTGACCAGCCCAGAGCAGTGGCAGGTGAGGCACACACCCCCAGCAGCTGTAACCAGCCTCTGAGAGCCGCTGCTGCCAGCCCCAGTCCGGCTCCACCAGCCCCCACCGGCCAGGACGGAGCGGAGTGGAGGAGCGAGGGCTTGTGTTTAACCAGGCTCAGCTCCCTGGTGCGCTCTGCCACGTCCCCAGAGGAACCATCGCCCTGGCACAGGCAGGAGGCAGAGGGGTGAGCTGTGCAGCCCAAGGCAGTTCTGCAAGATCAGCCCAGCATCTTCTCCCGTCTTAGCCTGCCTGCATCCACAGGGCGATGGTGAGGGCACAGCAGCAGAAGCACACCTAGCAATGCCCTGGCAAGTAAGCATGGCACGGCAGAGAGATGTGAAAGCCCGACCTTTGGCACAGAAAACATCTTGTACATGAAATTGGGCAACGCCACAATGCACTGTGACTCTGCCTGTCAGACTACTTCTGATGCTCAGCCCCAATACTTTTTGCTCTGAGCCTTTTTTATTAACTGGCAGCTCTCCTGCTCCCATTTATTGTTGTGAGTAGGTTTATTACTAAGATAATTCTTGGGCCCAACACAGTCCCTCATTCCCTGACAACTTACTCCACCAGGCTCTCTCGTCTCCTCTCCTGACTCTCCCGCCGCTTGCACAATGGCGTTACGCATCTTCTCAGGGCTTAGGAGGGGCCAGCAGCCAGAGCCAGCAGCGAGAGGAGCACCGAGCACCGATAGCCTCACACAGGCGAGCGCTGCCCCGGCGGCTGCTCCCACAGCTCGCTGCTGCCGTGGGTCTCAGCATCCCAACGATGGCAGTGCTCCCCACACACCGCAGCCACCGCTCGCCTTTAGGAGCTTCACCTCCAGGTCACTCGAGAAACGGGTTTTCATGTCTGCAAACAGGGAAAGCTGTGAGACCTGACCTGGCTGTTGTGATCCACAGAAGCTACGCTGCCTGTAATAGGGAACAGACAAAAATATTAATGAAAAACAGAGGATGGCATCCTTGGCATCGCTCCTCTGTGGGTCTGATTTGACTGGTATATCAGACTGCACCTGCACAGAGATATATTCTTCTCATCTTACCACAACCATGGAAAATTCCCACCAAGAAGCATTTCAGGATTTGACTTTGACAGAACTTAGGAACACCCTGGAACAGACTGTCTGAGATAAGGGATCACATGAGATAGTCTTCTATACACACAACTCAATATCTTTCTACATTTCATGTCAAGTCTTTAAGAAGAGATTACTAAAACATCCTAGCACCACATGTTATGCTGGGGAAAAAAGAGGATATGCCTGCTAAAATGGTGTTTCAGAACAATTTTCTGATACTTTGATTATAAACTTAGAGGCATTATTATAAATTGAGCTTGACAGGCATTCTAAGAGTCTCTCCATGTTTTCCCATTGTTGATTCCAGTCTTACCAGTACAGTCATTTTTCTTTTTTTTTTTTTTTTTAATTAGTTGTTTCCTGGCTATTTATTAATTGGCCAATCGATAAGCCCCAAAATGAGTAGAAGGGGTGGGAGTATAATCATCATCTGACAAAATTCCATCTATATGCTCTTCCAGACTGCTTTTCCTTGCAGTCTGACATTACAGCCTAGATATAATGAGTGGAACAATTCACAGGGTTGGACGGAGCTTAGAGGTCTCAGGTCTTGTTCCCTGTAAGTTTTCCACTTTTGTTGAGTTTGAAGTGAAAGCAACATAAAAGGGCCAGCACATGACTGTGCATGGAAACACACACCTCCCAAAATAAGAGATGAAAGCTACTCTTCTAATGAAATCAGAAGGGGGAAGAAAAAAAGTGAAGGCAGAGTGGAAAAACCTGCAAGAGGTCAACAAGGAAAACAAAAGGCAGCTTTATGCAAGCAGCTATTTCACTCCAGAAATGGCAGGGCAGGCTAAGGAGCTGCTATATGGTATTTTTAATATAGAAATTTAATGTAATTAGGGCTTTGCTCATTCCAAGAAGATAATGGCAACCCAAAAGACAAGATTTAATAGCAGATGAAGCTTAAGAGGGTGGAGAAGAGAGAAAATACAGGATAAGGAAAAGGGGGCTCTTCTTCTCAAAGAGCAGAGGAATGCTAAGGAAAATAGAGGTGATTCTCTACATTTTACTTTTCCACTTTGATCAGAAGGAACAAAAGCTTTTGATGACTGTTATAGGATCTATTGATCAAAGATAAAAAACAGGTCCAAATGAGCTAATATCTCTGATTGAAGGGTAAATATAGCAGAACACAATTTTTTAGTAAGAAAGCAACTTTTGGACATCTAGCAGATGGCATAAGAGGCTCAAACTGATGAAAGTTAGAAATAGATACATTTAAATTGACATAAAAGGCTCAATAACAAGGATGAGCTGATACAGGAACTATGATACAAATGATAAAGCTGGGCAAATCATTGTAAAATTTCTGCCAAAAAGCTGTTCAGAGGCATCCACTTAAGCTGCATCTCAAACAGGACAGACACGTTGAGTGAGCAGTGCTGCATTGGGCAGCCGTAGCATCAGCCCCCGTACTGCAGCCCTGACCCATCACTTCTGCTCCCATGGGTTTAAGCTGCCAACACCTCCTCACTTGCTAAAGAGCTACCCTGGCAGCTTGCTAGATGACAGCTTGCTAGCAGGCTGTTGCCAAAGCGACTGCTCGTGTGAAATTTTGATTTTTGGTTGGACATTCCCACTATAAGGAGCCTCGTGCATTGGCTGTTCTGGTGCAGTGCACTATGGGGGCTCTCTGCCAGAACAGAGACAACTGTGACTACTGTAAACTCTTGTTTCTACATTTGCTCAGCCCAAACTGCAAAGCAGTTTGAATGTACTCAACTTGTTTGTTACTAAAAGGAATGGTAAGAGGGAAGATGGTATTTCAGAGTAGCCCAAGATGAACAGTGGAGAAGAAGCAGAGTGATGGATTTGCTTCCACACCTTTTAGAACCTAGGAGGAAATATATTAACTCCCCAGGAAGACCTTTCCATCTCTCTAGCAGCTGCACAGTTAGAATTTGTGGGTATCTGTGCTGAGTCTGACACAGGATCCATTTAGCCCAAGATTTAGTGTCCACCACTGTCAGAAGTCAATAATCAGGGAAGAGAAAGAACAGGACAAGTTTATCTACTGTTTCCCAGCATCCCTTCAGGCAGTTCCAGCTTGGGGGATTTCTGCAGATGAACATGTTCTCTGTTTATTTAGTAACTGTCAACACACAAGTACTCTCCCTCTCAAATAAAACAGATGGAAGCTCAACCAAGACATCGTTCCTTTTTATTTTGCATAGGTACTTTGTACACTCCCTTTACCTTCCTGTCATTACTTCCATTTAAACTATATATGACTTTCCTGGGCCTGAAATCCAGAAGGAGAATAATGTTTCATTGTGGGGAAGGTGGGAAGGAACATTCACCTTTGGAGACTGTAGTAGTTACTCTGACATGCTTACCCATCTAGCAGCATTTCCTCTGCAGTTCTGAAGATTTAGCCCTCATTCTGTCTTGGTTTTTGAGACACTAAACTCAGTTTACAGCAATGTGCCCTTGAAAATCTCATCTTGAGCATTTCTGAAAATGTTGGTATTTGCTATCATTGATTTTAAGGAAGGAGGTATGGACAAAAGAGCTACTTTCCACAAGGCCATTCACGATAAGCACATTGAGAAATAGCAGACACACTCTGTCCACAGGAACAAATAAAGCTTACAACAGCCCCAATATTGCAGAAAGCAATTTGTGTTGGCAGGTATGTGGCAACTTCAGTGCCAGGGGTTGCCATAGGTGTTCAGGCTATTCAGATCATACCCAAACACCACACTGACTGGGAATATAGCCTGAATATATCTGACAGAAATGCAGCAGATGTAATGGACATAGTACTGCTAATGTATCAAGTATGTTCACAAGGGGCAACAAAGTCTGGCTCCAGCTGGGAATCTCGTGTATCCAAGATCAAGTACAAGAACATGCAGCAAATTATTTCCAAGTTGGGAAATGATTGAGGAGTTATGAAGTTGGGCTTTGGAAAAATGAAGTGCAGTGACTAAGTAAAAAAGAAGGAAACATGAGGACTGGATGTTCTAGAAAGAGAAGGCAAATGCATCTTAAGAAAAATTTTGAATATAGCCTTTAGATCTTGCTTAGAGGGCCCTTTTATCTAAAGCTGCCCTTACTTTCACTACGGTGAAGTGCCAGAAAAGCTGCTTCAAAAGTGCGTTTAATTATTGCATTCATAAATTTTGTGCTAAAACATAATCCAGCAAAGGCACTGGAAACAGCTGAAATCAGTTTTTTCCCCAGTACAACAGAACACAGATGTTGTAGTGTACATTTCTTCTCCAAATGCTCTGCAAAACCCCCAAAGGCTTGGACTTGCATGGAGAAGGGCAGCCAGGGGTGTTCAGGCAGCTGCGGCACCCTGGCCCCAGCCCCTCTGCTGGAGCTGGGGTTCAGCACTGGGGTGGGATGAGCTAGAGAGCTGGAGAGGGACTTTTCACAAGGGCATGTAGTGACAGGAAAAGGGGGAATAGCTTTGAACTGAGAAAGGGTAAATTTAAATTAGGTATTAGAAAGAAATTCTTTGCTATGAGGATGATGACTCACAGAAACAGGTTGCTCAGAGAAATTGTGAATGACCCATCCCTGGAAAGGTTCAAGGCCAGGTTGGATAGCAACTAGAGCAACTTGGTCTAGTGAAAGGTACCTCTACCCGTGGCAGGGGCTTGGAAGTAGATGATCTTTTATGTCCTTTCCAACCCAAACGATTCTATAATTCTATAAATGCAATTTTTATGTCTTGCCTTGTGATTTATGTAGCCATATGTATACTATATTGCCTATTTTTAAACTTATAATCTACATTTTAGGGTACCACAGTGGCTTTGCTGCAACTGCCTTGAAGTTGATCTTGGTAGGAAAGGCAAGACTGCAATGCTAGTCTCTAGGGACCCCAAACAACAATAAGTAAATATTTGAGGCATTTCTGGGTTGATTACCTCTGCAGGTAGTGGTCTTCTCTGCTGCAGTGGCTCTGGGGAGCTTTCTAAGCTCCAGTAAGTGTCAGCACATCATCACAATCAGCTATACTCCAACAGCTCCAGAAGAGCTGAAGTGCCATCTTTGCAACGCTGTACCCAGTGATAAAACATAGTAAGGACCACCTTGGCAAAGAAAAGCAGGAGGGGACAACACTCAGAAGAGACAGAGGCATTTGCTTTAACACATCCTTCTCACAGCCCACACAAAGGGCTATTCTACATGATCTGGTATGAACCCAGCTGTCCCCACCCTGCTGGACTCTGGCAGTGTGACTGTCAGGAGCAGCAGCAGAGATGGCCCTGCGCCTTTCAGGACAAGAGAGCAAAGGCTAACCAGGAGTGCTGGATGTAAGGAACAGTGAGACATCAGCTTTCTGTGACAACATCCTGGTGCTAGCTTGCTCCTGGTTCCCTCAAACAGGGATAGGTTAGTTTAGGGCATCAGATCCTCTCTTTGCAGTCAGGCATAGCTTTGGAAAGTGTATCTTACATTCAGAAACACACGCTTTCATGAGTGAGTTTTCTGCAGGGGCTAGAGTGAACCTTGTGTGCTGGTTTGTGTGGCTTTAAACACCAAAAACACTGTTGCTTTATCCTCAGGCTTTGTTTCAGTTTCATCAGCCTGGAGGTGTTCCTAGCAAAGGCAGAAAGTTTAGAGGGAAAGCAAAAGTAGCAGCGTGCCTTCCAATCTTATGAAGCAGAAGAAGGCATCTATGCAAGACTTGGTTCAGGTTTATGTTTGACAAACATAAACTCTTTCTACCATACTGGAATGTACTCCAGTAAAATTAGAGATTCCTAATCCAGCTCTGAGATATGATGCAAAAAACTGGATGGAAGTGAACTACAAAGGCAAAAGAGCTTTTCTTTATGATGAAACCTCAGAAGAGTAATTAATTTAATCAGCAGACTTCAACACTGCCTTTCATAACCTGAGATGTGCCAAGAGGTTAAGCTATGAGGCCAAGTTATCTCTGTGACCTTTACCACCAGGAAAATTTACAAATGGCAATTAGCAGATTCAGAGGCCAAAAAAATTAACCCAGACAGAGAGCATGTAATAAACCTCTGGCATTTACCTCAGCAAGGTTGAAAGTGAAAAAGCCAAAACAGAAGCTAGGCTGTGCAACATCCACCAACAGCAGCAAAAGGAATTAGCGTTGATCTCAGAAGGGGTATGCAAAACATCAGTTGTTGTGTACTGAGGTCATAAAAGTAAACCCACTTATTTCACATAGGACCGAAAGCTGTTGGACAGTATTTAAGAGAACAAAAGCAAACTACAAGTGATTGTATAGATCTTTGATAAGATACTTTTTCTCTTAGTTTTGCCATGAACCTTGGAACTTCTAGCTCCCTACCAGAGTAAAACCCTTTTCTTTCAATAGCATGCAATTAGGTGAATTATCTGGTATAGATAAAGCAGCTCTTTGGAGAGATCCTGCTTACAGTGAGACAGCATGATCCATAGGAGCAGTAAAAAGAGGGGAGGCTCACGTACAAGGTAAAAAGTCAGAAAAGTCTAACAAAGCTGTGTTTTGTTCAGCACACGCTCCCCACCACAGCTCTTTCTGGACTAAATGAAGTCTCTATTCCCTTTCCTTACAGATTTAGTCCATTTTAAGAGAAATCCTTATCTCTGTAATAGAAATTGCCTGTGTTTGTTTATTCAGCAGTAATGCCTGGGTGCACCTGAAGGGTCAACACTGAGAACTGCAGAGCTGTAGCAAAGCCTGCCACACTTGTGGGATAATTCCAAAGTGGTGGTCCTGTTACCAGGGCATGAAGCATCTCAGCAGGACCCAGAGCTTAACCAAAGCAGCTGTTCCAGCACAGTGCTCTACTTCGACAAATGCCATCTCCAAATTTGTCAAGAGATGCTTAATTTTGAAAGAAAAAAGTTACAGTCATTACATAAAAGGAATTGGGAAATCATTACCGATACACAGTGTCCTAGCTAAGCACCCCCACTAAACACAGTGAAGCAGGCAATGAAAGAACCAGTATCATTCTGTTCTGTCTTGTATTCACCCCCATCCAGAGCAATTTATTCATACATCCTGCTAAAGAAAAAAACATAGATTGCTTGCTGATATACAAGCCACAATAGCAGGCCTCAGTCACAGCAAGACAAGCAGCAGCAGGACCATGGCCCAGAGCTATAATACTTTGTTGCCTCACCTTTAAATAAGCATCTCATTAAAACTAGATGCCACTCCACTGCAGATGTGCCCATTGGTTCTCTCCAGTCTGTGATAAAGCCCTATCATCTATGTGCAAAACCTGCAATTTTAGGGTCCCACTGCATCCCCACAAGGTTTCCTTGTTTTGAGTTCATTGCTTGTAACTTTTCTGATGTCAAATATGGACAGGAATTTCTGAAATCAGTAATTATGCCATGTTCCTTCTCTATAGGCAGGGCTTTGTGTATTTAATGGATTTAAGGCAATATTGATACAGGCCTGATTAACATTTACTTTCTCGTTCCAGCTATTTTTTTCTGTTTGTGGTTTTTTTTAAAGAAAATACAAGTTACAAAAGAGCAATGTAACAGTCACAGTGGCAGCACAGTGGAAGTGAACAGCAGCTGAAGTTTTGCTGCTGCACAAGATGAAGTCCAAGCTGGTCATATCACCATTCAAACAAATACAGTTAGACTGATGACAGAGTCTGGTAGTGCCTGCAGCCATTCTGCCTGCTCAGCAGCACTGCCTCCCCCCCTCTGCCATGTGCACAGAGAGCTTCAGGCATGAGTCCCTCTGGGATGGAGAGGGAAGGGAGTCACCTGCCTGTCTGGGCTCAAGAGGATCACCTACAAAGCACATAAGCAGGCACAATGGAAACAGTGTCATGGGGGAAGGTTAGAGTGTAAGCCAGGCCCAGGCAGCAGTTAAAGTGATCTGAGTCTCTTGAACTGGACCAAATTACCTCCAACACAGTCTTACTACATCTGTTACCTCACAGGAGCAGTTGCAAGTCTCTACACTCCAGGAATCCTCCAGATGATGGTAACATAACACAACAGTGAAAGTTTAAGTTGGTATGGTGGGTTAAACCCTCACTGGACACCAGGTGACCGCTAAGTCACTCTTATCATTCCCCTCCTCAGCAGAACAGGAGGGAGAAAATAAGATGGAAAAAAACCCTTATGGATCAGGATAAAGGCAGTTTAATAAAGCAAAAGCAAAGGCTGTGCATGGAAGCAAAGGGAAAAAAAATTTATTCTCTACTTCCCATCAGGAGATGATGTCCAGCTTCTTCCTGGGAAGTAGGGTTTCAGTATGCATAGCAGTTGCTATGGAAGAAAGATTCCCCACTCTCTTCCTACCACCCTCCCTTCCTCCTTTTTCATAACTTTTATGGATGAGCAGATGCCTTATGTTATGGAATACCCTTCGATCAGTAGGTAAGTTGTCCTGGCTGTGTCCTTTCCCAAAATCATGCCCAGCTCCAGCCTCCTTGGCAAGCGGCATGTTGGAGAGACGGACTTGATGCAGTGAAGCACTGCTCAGCAGCAGCCAAAGCTCTGGAGTGTTAGCCACACTTTTCTAACTACCAATGCAAACCACAGCTTTGCGAGAGCTCTTAGGGAGAAAATTACCTCCACAGCCTGGCCAAGGGCTCAGGTTCCTCCTACTATAACTCCCAATGTCTCCAGCTGGCATTTTCTCTTAGTCCCAGCAACATACCAGACTATCCTGACCAAGTGTAGGGACCAACCTCCTCTGCTCCACTGCTCCACTCCAACCTCACTGAAACCTTCAGCCTGCAGTACTTCGAGGTCTAAGAGCCTTTTTCAAATCAGCTCTATTCTCAAGCCTGTTAGCCCCTGAATCGCACTATAAATTAGAGCACAGCTTCTGAGGAAGTAATGAAGCAGCCTTTGAGAATAGCAATCTTTGCACTTACCCATAAGATAGAACTGTTCATTTACTTAGCCCACAATAAAGGATTAACACGAACAGCTGTGCTACCAAGGCTACATCACTTGTTGCCTCGTGGAGAAAACAGCACATTTAGGCATAAGAGTGGCGCTTTTTTTCTTTAAAAAATTGCCTACAATCATGGCCTTGAAGCACCCCAGCAACTGGAACAGCACTTGTATGACCCCTAGAGGTCTCAGGATTTAGGTGAGGAACTAACTCCTCAGAAGGAAGTTTTGCAAGGTGCTTTCACAGCAGGGACACTTGGGCCCTAGATTATTCTTTCCAATGCCCTTCACCTCTCTACCATTCCCCTAAGCTCAGGACCCCCAGACTGGTTTGCTGGTCGTGCCTCAGGAATGCAGGGTCCCAGTATAATGCTCCTTGAGACAAAAAACATGCTGATGGAGAATGCAAAAGCAAACAAAAGAAGAATGTGATTTGATTGTACAGTATTTAAGACTGCAATTAATCAAGTTGTCTGTTAGTGGAGACAGACACATAGCAAGCAAATAGCCAGTGAATCCAGTTTAATATTTTTATTCACTGACACATTCTGCCTACATGAAGCTGGGTTAGGTTTAAGTAATCTTTTTTAAAGCATGTGATTTTTTGCTCCACTCTTCTTTCGCCATCTCTATCATTGAGTTTAAATTAATGAAAACTAGTGCATTCTTCAAACCAAAGTGAAATGTAGGAAAGGTTGTAGTGTGCAGTCTCCCCAGCACTCCCAACACCATAGATAAAATCTTGTTCAGTGAAGAGTGATATGAATAAAAATTATGACGTACAAAAATCTGTTTCAAATTATTTTAAAATAGAGATAAAGATCTATTGTGAGTAGCTGTGTGAATTCAAGACATAAAACATGATAATGGCAGAGGAAAAAAACAATACTTGCTCCCCAGAAAAGTCCATAATCCTAAATGGGTTACTTAAAAGGTAGTACTGGACTACTTTTTAAATAAATGTCTTCAGAAAGTAGAACAAAAACCCTGCTTGAAATTGCAGATGCCCTTTTTTAATCTCAATTTGCATTTTCTAGATATTCACTAGATGGACTTCTACTCTGAAGCAGGAGTACCCAAGAAGAGACCACAGCAGTTCCAGATGCCAGCTTTCTCACAGAGCATATTTTCCAACCTGCTCTGCTCCCCATAAGTTTACATCCCATCCTCTGGAGTTACATTTGTATTTCATCCTGATGCTAAGAAACCTCTGGATTGCCTTCTCAACCACAATAGCTAGAACTACACCTGACAGAACATACAGTACTGTCATGGCTAGACAAAGCAACTCATGTGACTGAGCATGACTTAGTCCACTACCAAGGTCCATCTCTGCACCCCAGGTAACCAGAAGGCACCACCTGAGACACTCACCTTTGTGGTGCAGTGTACTCCTGGTGTACACTCCTGGTGGCCTTGCAGATCCTCAGTGGTCTGTGGCCTGCAGACTAGGAATCAAATGTACAAAAGTATTTAGAAAGACAGACATAAGAATGTCATGAATAGTATAGATAATTCGTGCAGAAAAATGAAAAACTACAGCATTCTTGTAACCCACGGCCAGTGACAGCGAAAAAGCCATTTGCATAAGGTAGTAAAAAGAGAAGGGTTCAAATAAGCAAGACAAAGCTGTCTCCAAAGATGTTTATTCCAAAGGATCTTCTTGTCTGGCAAAAATCACAGCAATATGCCTCTGATATGCAAAAACCACGTGCATTCAACATGCATAAGATAATATTCATCGCCAAGATATTTATACCCCAACAGAATTCCAGACACAAGATGATGGAAGATGGATATGCAATCCAATTCCAGGAGATCAGATCGGCATCAAGAAAGAAGGACTACATGAATATGCTAAAATGGGCATCAACTCCTGCACCCTGCAAAGCCCAGGAAAAGTATAAGAAGGAACCCCAAGAAAGCAGCATTTGTGAACCACGGTGTTTTGAAGCAAGAGAGAGATTTCACAAGTGGTTCACCCAGCACTGAATGCTAGCCCAGTGCTGCTAGACTTTGCTTGTGGCTTTTGCAATTTTATTTTGATTATGAAATAAATTCTTCTTAATTATTAAATTGGCTGGTTCATTTATAACAAGAACAAAACTGAGCTAGGTACTTGCTGTCTGTGTTATTCCTTACTGCAAAGGTAAAATGGAGTTCTTAAAAAGTGTCTGGAGACAATGAAGCCCTAATTTGCACAGCACAAACTAGATACAAACACCTCCACTACCTCTGGTCCCTCACACAGAGTTGGACTTGTCTCTAGCAAAGAAGAAAGAGTTCTCCTTTTTAGTAGACTTCAGAGAACAGTGAGAAAAGAGATGTTCAGCTTGCTCCTTTCCTTTAATTGAGCTCTAGATCACTTATTCTGCCTGCAAGTATAAAGGTGGTGGCTGCACACAAACTGCAGAGGTCACCTTTGATCCTATATACTGTCACTGATGAAAAGATTTTAAAAAAGAAAACAAGAGTCAATATATTCTTTTCTTCTATGAATAACTGAAGTTTGTATGAAAAGATGGATTCTTCATGCTTTTATAAACAGAATGAGAGGAGTTGTCTTTTACCTCATAGCCTTCTTTTCCTGTCTCCAAAACAGTAATGCTCAGGTCTTCAGCGTCTCAAACTGGGACTGGTGCACAATCAGAAATTCTTGCCACCCTACTGCATTTCTTGAGAAATGACTGTGAGACACTTATCATAATCCTGGCAGTGCCAGAGAATCAAGCTTTGCTAACCAGTGGACAAAAGATGTAGATGCTCAGAATGTGACATATGAATTCCCTAAACGTGGGAAAAACCTCTTCTCTCTCAGAATGTCATGTATTGTTCAGGAGGATCATTTTTGGTTTAGTCTGGACCCTCTTGTTTCAATTTCCATGAACACAAACAGATTTCCTAGGTTAGGAAAGGCCATCTTCTCTCTTTCTGTACTGTTGAAAATTCAACACCCCAACATTCCACTACACTTCAGCTCTGTAATTCTGTTTGTGAAAAGAGCAGTGAAGGCATCACAAGAGACAGTTTCTATTTCTCCTCATTTCAACACTGCAGTGATTCAGTTCAAGAAAGGAGAGTTGATCTCTCTGCCAAGAGATGGTACAACAAAAGAATCTGTCAGCTCATCCCTCAAAGGCCTCTGCAGCACACAGATCTAAGACAGTATTTTTACAGCATCATTGTCTTTCTCAGTAAATATAAAGTCACCTTGCTGCCTTCATAGTAAACAGAGTTACTCAGTGCATAAGTAGCTAATTTTCCATTACTGCAATCATAGTTATTAATAATTTCTGGATTTCATCTTCCTCAGAGATTACTGGATCTAAGCATGAGGCACACAAAGGAAAGAGGAAGAGACCGAGACAGAATTAGATTAAACAGACCTGTTTCACTCAGCACTACAGCTGTCATGTACAGTTCTGCCTGCTAACACACAAGGCTGATTTAGAACAAGTTTCTTCTTGATGAAATTTCCTCATGGAAGAGGTTGTCAAGCATGAACTGCCCAGGGAGGTGATGCAGTCATGATCTCTGGAGGTGTTCAAGAAATGACTGGACATTACACTTGGTGCCATGGTCTAGTCAACAAGGTTAGTGATCAGTCAAAGGTTGGACTCGATGATCTCAGAGATTTTTCCAAGCTAAATTATTCTCTGATTCTGCAAACATTAAGACCTAAGCTACTGTCCCTACAGTTTAGTCAGAAACTCCTGAGCTGGCATTAAACCAGACAGCCCTTGCATGGCAGTAGCATAGGCCTTAGGTCAGCCTTGTCACCAGAACCATGGCCATGCAGTGTCACATCATGTTTTTTACCCTGAACAATGATCAAGTCCAAAGATGTGACTCAAGGGTCTTAGCATCACAAAAATTCAGGGACCAGCTTCTACTGCCATTCATCATCTGCTGCTCACAATCTTTTGTCAAATCCATGGCTCTTATGAACTAAAAATGGAAAAGTCTTTCTTTCAAGATCAAGAAAAATCACCATTTGTAAATAAAAGATGAAAAAATCACTTGAGAATGTCTGGTCATCCAAAGAAAAGGATAACAATTTAAAAGCAAATTTAGTAGTTAATAGGTTCAAATTATTAGAACTATTTTCAAATCATACTATTGCAAGGAGGGTATTTCTTATACATTCATATCTTCACACAAAGAGTACCAGGGAATTACAAAGCATGGTTTCAACATCATCATCCAAGCATGCAGAGTACTGAAAAATCACCAGCATGATAGAGGCCCACAATCCACCTATAACTGCAAACTTTCCCTTACACATGGAAAGCCTACAACTGCAGCAGTTTGTTTTGAACAGAGTGATGTGGACAAAATCTGAATTTCTAAGAAAGATATTCTGAGTCAGACTTAAAGGGCTGTCTAAATCTTGAAGCTGCCTTCAGTGGGTGCCACCAGTGGGATGAAGAGCACTGAAGAACATGTAGTCATGGATCCCTAAAATATTGCTCCTCTTTTAAATGTTGGTGACTGTATTTAGAAGCATGCCAATAGATTTTTCTTTTATCTTTTTCCCTTAAGTCTTGAAATCTACATTATCTTTTGGCATTCACTAATCATGTTGCAAAGAGTTCCTCAGCCTTATCACATGTTGTACAGACTCCTCCACTCCTACACACTGTGTACATTTCCTGTACCCCTTTCCTATATTGTAAGAGACTCTGAACAGCAGCTCTTTGGGCCACCCATAAGCCTTAAGTAAACCCTTGGTCATCAGTTTTCCATGCTGAAGACTCATGTTCTGAATATTTTACCCTCATCTTTAAATACCTTACTCCCTCACCTTTACAGACAATAATTATTTCCACAACAAAGAGCAAACCTGTTTCCTCAAGCAGGCAGGGTAAGTGCCAAACCCTGAACTACATGGCAAATGGATGCAATCATTTTTCTGCACAGTGAATGAAAATAAACAGCTTGTCTTCTAGAGGAGCTACTCAGAGTTACCCTGGTTGAGTGGGAACTGATAATACATGGGGAACACACTTGAGACTTTTTCCACATACTGGGTTTATTCTTGGCTAGACACCCAGTTTAGCTTTACATTAAAACCTGGACTTTAAGGCTTGCATTATGTATGAGAATCCAGATAAGTTTACAGTGTTAATTATTCCACACAAAAGAAAACCTGCCATTAGCAATTCAATGCATCATTTACATCATCAAAATAAAAATAACAATTCCCTTTCTTCTAATAAACTTGGACATAACAACTGCATCACTTTACCAGTTTAGCTCCTTGCTCTTAAGTTACTGATTCACAGGTATGCTCCTATTAACTGTGACAATAATGAAAATGAGTTTTATCACATGAACTTTTGACTGGGATCCATTACAATGCCATTCTGCCTCTCCCACTGCATCTAGAATATCATGGTTTCAAAGTTCAGGGTGCTTTGCAAAAGCAATTTATTTGCTATGGGCATGCCCGGGGTACTGGTTTCTTACTTTACCACAAGAGACATCCTCCAGAACTCTGTCCATCTGAGAGGGTTAACAGAAATTTACAGACAGAAGAGGGAGTTTTGGTGTTGTCAGCAGCAAACATTTTCCCGTACACGTAAGTACTACGGTGCTGAGCAAGGAGTGTTCATTATGGCACTACTTTAATGAGTCGGTAAGATCATGATTTTGTGCTAAGTAATGCACAGAGCAGCCTTGGCATTCCTGTAAACTGTTTAAAATTTAAGTATTAAAGAGCCTGTAAGAGTGAACAAGGGACACAAAGGGTGAACACTGGTAGGTAAATACACTGAGAGAAGGCAGAAGTCACACCCTGCTATTTTAGCAGACTCCAGTAGCATTTAAGGTCACGTCTTGCACGAGTGCCCAGGGCAATGAGACATGTAGGAAGGACAGGAGAATGAAAGAATTGAAAGGCTCAAGAGAAAGAATTGAAAAGGGACACTCTGACTCAGTGAGGAAGAAACCCTGGGAATCTGGCTTACTGGAGTCATGGTGACAATACAGTAACATTCAGCAGCACAAAATGATAAAGAGGGAGATCATATTCAGTAAGCTCAACCATATTAGAAGTTAAAGGCACAGCACATAGACATGTAGAGCCTATGAAATGACAGGAGCAGTGATCAGTGAGTTGTAACAAAAAATGTAAGTTTTCAAGTCAAGCTAAAATAAAAGGAAAAAAGGCAGTGCCGTGAAGGGATGGTCTTCAGAAAATGTCACCGTGTCACAAATACACTTTTTTTTCCTCCCCCTGGAAGAGAGAAAGGGCTGATCAAATTACAAGGTGCAGAGATGCGGCCCTGTGAATACAAAACCACTGCTGCAATGCTCTGGCCCAGACAGCCTGAAGTCATGGCCAGCACCCACCAAGGTGGAACACTGACTGCTTATCCTGCAGCCTCATCAGCATACCCATACTAACAGGCAAGGGCAGTCACCAGCAAAGTCCTCAGTTATGCAGTGTCTCAACTCACTTTCAAAGCCTATAGAATAATTTATTTTATTGTTACAGAATGCAAGACAAAGATTTCAAAAGCAGCCCCATGCAGGACTCCTCCTAAACAAACCAACATAGAATATTCTGATTTACAAAAGGAGCATATTCCTTTTCAGTTAAGCAGCTTTCCCAATGATCAGCACACTCATAAAAAACACCATTATAAAAAAAATCCACATGAAGAACCTGTCCATCACTTTTGCAACTTTTTTCCACTCAATTCCTTTGGCCTTGTTTGCTTTGTGGTCTCTAACACAACTAGCAATGTACTCGATATTTTTAATCAGCGTTTTGTAACAAGAACAGCAATTAACAGTCTCCCTAACATTTTCACCATGAACTCCATAGCTTTTATTCCAATTTCCATTGAGCGTATCCTTGAGATTGCAGTCATCATTCCTAGTGGAAAGAGGACTCCTTACTTCTTTGTGCCTCCTCTGACACCCATCATCCCCCTCTAACCTACGTTCTTCTTCCTTCTCTCTTTTCGGACTTGTGCAATTTTCACCCACATCATAAACAAAAAAGATTTTGGACATATAGTCCAAAATAACCACTTTGGCCCACTGTGGAACAGGCTTTGCTTCTGAGCCACAATGATGGAGATTCATGATAATGATTGTCAATGCAGTGGAAGCTGTGATCATGGTCATAGTTGCTATGTAGTACTTTCCTAGAAAAAAAAAGTAAAATCATATTAAAGACATTACTCTAATAAAAAAATTCAATGAGAAGTAACAGCATGACAACATAGTGATAAGCATAAATGCAAGTGAAACAAAGTTTTAATCACCATAATTTCAAAATTTCAATTTTTTTTAGAATTTTGAAATTAAAAACAAAAAAAATTCACCATTTAAAAACAAATATAAAAGCCATTAAAATAAAATTTTGTACTCATTACTAGCATGTCTTTTTCAGATGAGTATGTGACTACTGTATTAGCATGGTAAATATTTGCAAGCTAAGACCTCTGATTACTTGAAACACATCTATTCAGAAAGCAGCTCAAGAATGTTTCTCAAGAGCCTTGCTCTTTTTGAAGTGTCTGCAAAATGCCCATGCCAATGGAACCTTGCAAATCCCTCTTCCTCATGTATTAACAAGGGTGATGGTAGCACTTTGAGCTATTGGTGCACCCCACATCAGCAGATCCATGCTTTCACACTCAAATGTGTCAGTGAATATGCGGACTTTGTTGGTATCCACAAGCAGCCAGCTCAGAGGTCAGAGCACAGGGCTGAAGAGAACACAAGCTGTGCTCCTCTGCCCTTGCTTTTGGCAACTGAAGTACACAGCTGACCACCCAATCAACCTATGCAGAGAGGCAGCTCCCAGCCCTGCTCTGCAGCCTCTGCAGGAAAAGCAGCGGCTGACAGCAATGACACAGGACCTGCCACAGACAAATGTGATGCGAGCTCAGTTTCAAAGGAATTGGAAAGATTGGCAAGGGAGAGTGTGGGAATAGAGGAAACAGACTAGGCTAGGTTCCTTCATTGCACATGAACTTTTCTGAACTCCCAAACATAAATTAAATTTCAGTATAAGAGATTCTCAGGAACTATAACCCAGTGTAGCAATTGTCAGATATTAAGTCAACTGTGAGAATGCCAGCCAGGCCATCCAATCATCTAGATCTGACAGAAACATATCTTGAAACAGTCTGACCTTGTGCTTACATCTTTTGATTATACTTCATGTATTAGTTCTAAAATTGTTTTCCATTAGTAGCTTTATTTCAAGATGTGATACCATAATTCTAAATATCTATCTATATTTAATAAATATAAAATAGCTAGCTAATGTATAATATAAAATAAATACAAAATAACTTCTAAAAACTGCTGTATACATATACCAATTCCACACATATTTCAAGTACTTAATTATGTTTCAAAAATGTAGCAAATTTCTCTTCCTAGAAATCACAAATTACGTAAAGAATCCCTGACATACAGCCCTGCTATTAATAAGTCATGCTTAAAGATAAAGTGTGTAAAGCTCACCTATCAAAGGTACATTTTCAGATGGGGGCATGATCTCTGCAACCATCAGCTGGAACACAGTCAGAGCAAGAAGAACTGTAACACCCAGAGACACTTTCTCACCAGAGTCTGCAGGGAGATAGAATCCCAGTGGGGCCAGGAAAGAGATCAAAATGCAAGGAAGCAACAGATTAAATATGTAGAAAGAGGACTTCCTTTTCAAAATCAGCATGAAGGAGACATCTGGATAAGGCTCAGAGCAGCAGCCATAAGTGATAACATTCTTAACTGCTGGCATACCATGAATCTCCCATTCCACATCTTCTATGAAGTCAGAGAGGTCACCACTATCAAGAGAATTGATGATGTCTACCTGATTACCATTATAGGTCCAGGAGCCAAAGGTAAGGTTGCACTGCTGGCTGTCAAAAGGAAAATAAGACACATCCACTACACAAGAGCTCTTTGTGATAGCAGGTGCATCCCAAGTGATTTTTCCGTCATATCTCAGCACCACATTAGTATTTACTGGTTCTGAAAAGTCATCATCAGCCCTAAAAGACAGAAAAATGTCAATCAGGATTGACAGACAAAAACTTAAGGGTGTGGGCCAGAGAAGGTGGTTATTGGGGAAGAGCCTCCTTTCACACCATTAAAAGCATGATTCTGAAATCATATTTACATTGAATTTTAGTAGGAACTTACTATTAACCATTATTTATAGGTATGAGCGCCCACGAATGCCAAATGTCAGTGCTGCTAAATTATGTTGTATTTGTTGGCCATAGTTTCTTCAAACTTGACCTCAAACAGGACACAGTAGGATAAGAGTCCATTAAAAGATGAAAACAATCTGCAGGTCATTATTGGCCTGGGAGACCAGACAAGGAGTGCAGCCTTTATGTATCATCTTTTGGTGGACAATCTTCCAGAGTTCTCTAGGAGCGTCAGTAGAAAGCACCTCAGACAGCCAGGGTATTCAATTCCCAGTGCAGAAAAATTCAGAAAAGCTTTCTCATGTAGCATAATTTTCAGATCTCATCTATAGTTTTATAGCAAAATATTTAGATTATCAACAACAAATGTTAGGACAACAAACACGCCCCTTGCTAAGGCAAAGTAGAGATGAAAGTTCAGACCCTGTAGGCCAGTTACACCTTTAACCCCCTCCCTCCCTCCCTGAAATATGCAAGCCGATTTTCTCCAGCCACACTCACTTGTTATATAGGACAATATCTGGTCTCCAAACCAAATTGCTTGGAATCCTGATAGAATCCAACCCATCATATTTATCTTTGTCCCATCTGAGGTATGCATCATACCAGCTTTGTCGAATCCATAAGTAAGCTGACAAAATTTGGTTTCTTTCATCCTGCATAAAAATGTAGAAATATTTCTAGCTGAAGGTGACAAAATCACATCTTACACACAGAAAGGATTTGTGATATGACTTTGATGTAGTGCTCAAAACAGGCCAGAATGCCAACAGGCCACAAAATAATTCTCAGACAGCATCTATGCCCATACACTGTACAGGGAAATCACTGGTTTGGACTTTTGCTTGTGCAAAGCTTCTTCTCTCATCACCCTCTCTAGTTTTAATCACAGTGTCAAATGCTCCCAGTTCTTCCTAATTTCCTTTTGCAAGCTTCAGAATACCAAATAGCTAACAGATTCAGGCTAAGAAATTCTGTGAGAGCTTGGCAAGGCCTTGAAATTATAATTCAGAAGTCACAAAAATAATCTTCCTTTCTCCTTCCAGAAACATTTTCTTTTGCCTTAAAAGCGTATCTAAAAAAACATATTTATAAAAATTACTGAAGGCTAATTTTAGGGAATTTATGTAGAAATTAATTGTATCTTAGAAAAAGCATTTGCTGTATTTAAAACTCAGCAGAAGTTGCCTGGAGGGTGTGATACCAACACCTAACTACAAAAGAAGTCTTAAGAATTCAGCAGCTCTAAGTTTCCAGACTTATAATGGAAGCCTTAAGCGTTGCAACCAGAGAAGAATGTGCAAAAAACTGGAGAGCAGGACAGACCCCCACCCCCTCAGGCCACCTCCTCTCCCCAGCCCCAGAGGAAGCATTTCTGAAGTTGTCACAACAAAAATGAAGGTTGCTTTTCCTACTCCAAACAAAAGGCTTACATCCAAACAAAATGCTTACATCTAACATATTCCTGCATATTTTTAGAAAAATAGAACTATATTTTTACTCACCATGTCTTTAATTTGGGACAATGTGATCTGAAGGGTGACATTCAGTACTTTATCTGTGTCTTCCACTGGTCTTAGAGCATTGGAGTAGTCTTCAAACAGTTCATTAAACAGCATGTGAGCATATTTTCCTTTGGCTGATTCTACAGCTAGATAACATGGACTCGTTCAGTACATCAGATTAAGCACTGAGCAGCATCAGAAAACACCCTCTTTCTACTGCTTCAAGCAGTATTTGCTAGAACCATATTTATCATTCATATATGGCAGAATATCCGTTCAGATACAGAAGTGTACCTGATGAAGTTATTCAAATAAAGACAGGGTTCATCTGGAGCAAATGAATAGCTGGCTTAAGCTTTTCACACTGAAAAACACTCTGCATACAGCAATACCTACATTTTTTTGAAAGTAAATATAATTCGTTTTATTTCACCAATGACTTTCACAGGCAGATATTACTGACTTCCAGTCAGCAAGGTCTGAAATCACACTCACAAGGCTAATGGCTTTTGGTATGTCTCCAAAGGCGGTACTGGTAAGATTCCTGTCTTTTTTCTTTAGTCTTTTTCTTTTTAAACTACCACCTGTAAAATGTCTGAGCTGCTTTTCTTCACAAAGCTGGCAATTGCATAATGTGTGAATACATCTGTGCACCAACATCTTTTCCAAACCATGTATTTGGATATGCTTCTTGCTATCCAGACTTAGATACTAATGATAATTGACTGAAACTTGAGGTTTTAAATTACATTTCTGCTGTTTCATACAGTTTTGTACATCACAGTTTCTCTAGGCAGCCTCTGTATCATCTTTACGTAGATTCACAAATTTCTGCAAGCAAAGGGCAAGGACAACAGAACCACTCTGTTACAACCCACCCCGGAAAGTGGGGTAACTGAGGTTCTTCTTAATGGATTTCTTGGGATGGATAAGAGTGAAACAACACTGAATGACTGGTTATGTATAAATACATATATTTATGTATAGCGGGTTATTTTTAGAACAATTTGGTTGCAATGGTGTCACTGAAACTACAGGAAAAACAGAAACTCTCCAATAACTTTTCAATATTAGAAAAATAGGCATTACTTTATTCTGGGCAGGATGTTATTCTGAGCAGGACGTGCAGTAGGAATTATTTCATCCACACATTTCCGGGTTATGCAATGAAAATCATTCCACCATACAGGGTTCTTTACCAAACTCTTCACCTATTTATACATAGAAACCCCAAAGGAATTCACGTTCAACTCGTCTTAAATTACACAATACTTAGTGATCAATCTTCTACTGATTATTGATTCTTTTGCCTGCGATACTAATTTGGCCCTCACTCCTCACTCCCACACTCTCTTGAACTAAGAGAAGCTCACTTGGTTCTCTTATCAATCTTTTCCCAGACCGAGTGTCTCCGGGGGAGTAATGCCCCTTAATGTTCGTGTGTTTCCTGTGTACCTTCTGGCTACTCCCCATCTGGAGATGTTAAACTCATCAGACCTCACCCGGTGAACACTCTTTTGAAGAGAAACTTCAATTCCCCTCTCCCTGGGCAAAGGCGAACAAACCCCTGACTAAAGTTACAAAAAATATTTTAAAAGTTGCACCAATTCCAACAATGGGAAAGAGGTACTTAGTGGTATCGGTTATTATCTACAGAAACGAAACTATATGAAAGCATAAAATATTACACTTCACAAAATACAGACGGAAAATAAAGAAAAAGAAAGAAAGGATAAGAGTAGATAAAGGAGAGGACCGATATCACCATACATGATAAAAAGTATTATCCCATCTCACAGGATCTGCCTCTTATCGGTCCTTCTTATCTGGTTCAAAACAACCCAGCTTGCTGCTAAACAAAGGTTAATTTGTCGTGGTGATCTCTGGTGATGGGTGCTCACCTTCTTTTCACCTGGCCCTGTTCTTTTGGGCGTTCAAAACCTATCCTCCTGCCCTTCGGTTGTGGGGGCCAAATCCGGCCTCATCATCATCAGCAGGGCGCCCGCTGCTTTTGCAAATGGCCAATTTGTGAGTCATTATCACTTCAGCATTTCAGTCCCTCACACACCCGCAAGACTTGGCAAATGCCAGGTGGCAATATGTAGGGAACAAGTGCTTTGGAGCACAGCTCTCTCTGGTGATTCACATCGACTTTAGGATTAATTAAGAGTTCAAAGCAAATCCTCCTAACTAAAAAGGTATCCCAATAAATCAAAGCTTCCCGGAGAGCACTGCAATTCTCGTCGTACATGATCATACTGTCTATGCATCAGTGAGACAAAGTAAAACTAAACAAATTACACACTTCTGGGGCTCAGCCATGTCGGGTACCTCAGGTCACAAGATCCTGTCCGAATAAAATAAACCTCAGTGCAACATTTAGCTAGCAAGCAGTATTCTCACCTTTGAGTATCACTGCTGTAAACAGGAAACACAGAGAGACGTAAAAGGAGAGGCTCCTTATCTTCATTTCTGGACCTTAAATAAAACTGTTCACCCAAGGGTACAAAAGTGTTTACCACCATCCAAAACTATTCAAAAAAGTAAATCGAGTTGCACGGCAGCATCAAGGTGCTGACATCCTGATGCGCTTCTAGAAACAACTCGGTTCTCCCTCAGCAGCTGCCAGAGCCCTGCAGCGATCATGGGCTCTGTCCCTGGCACTGCCTGGGGCTCTGCCGAACCCTCCCGCCCTCGGTAACCTGAGCGCTGCCTGCTCTCAAGCTAACGCTGAGACAGAAAACCAACAGATTGGGTATCCGTGCCAAAACTGTATTCCATTGCATCTTTACTACAAATGTAAGATTTCGTCCAATTTATGAAAAATCCTTTTACGGTTCTTTGGAGAGCTTTGTTTTACTGCACCTACATTCTGCAATAGCCCGCTCAGAACCAGTTCTATGGAATTTGCGGACCTTCACTAAAAAGGTGATCTGACTCAGTACATTAACAGGAATAGTGATCCTGTACATCACACATCCAACATCACACAGAAAAAAAGCCCCAATACCCACGGCCACAGCCTACATACTTCCATCCAGATAAAACAAGGTTTTCATTACCAAAGCTTTGCCACATAGAAGAGATGCAGTTGCACCAAAGTCACAAAACACATCTAATATTTGCAGTAGCGCAATATCACTGTGCAAACAAGAACTTCAGCAGGTGTAGCCAACTTGGAGACCAGTACTCAGCACAGTAAGTCTGGAGCAAAACCAGACTTTGCAGGTAAAATGCCATTTCCATAATACAGTACAATTTTTTTCACAGGTGAACTTGACAGAAAATTATAGTCACTCGATTATATTCACATTTAGCCAAAAGAGTTTCAGGAGCAAAATGGGAACATGGAACACTACCTCACCTGACCTTCCATCTCACCCTGATGGTCAGATCTTCAATAGCTCTGTCTATGTTACTCATGTTATCAAGTTGGCTTCCTAGTACCACAGATATTTTCTTTCAAGTTTCTCAGACAAGAGGAGATTACTCCCTCCTCTCCACAGTCCAATCCATCCTTCCTAATATACTGCAGTCCATTTTGCCATCCTTTTAGAACAGATAACAGATAACATTCACTAAAAGTGAAAGCAAAAATATAGGATGAGCTTCCAGAAAAAAAAAAATGGTCCAGAATAATCCTGATCGACAGAAAACATAAAATACTGTTGCTTTACTCTTGCGCAGTCTTTTGGCTAGAAGAAAAGTTATCTCTCCATACACATAATTTCTACACATCAGCCCTACAAGCAGTCACCAGCCAATGTTTGTACTTTTGTGGGATTTATGAATAATTTACATTTATGGCCAGGTTTACTAGGTAAGCAAAAAATAATTTCAGTCAAAGCTCCTGTAATGAAGTCCATCTCCATAATTTCATTTGCTGAATTGTCAAAGGAGTAAAAGAGTGGAAAGCTGTTTAGAAGTCAAAAAGGTGAGAACAGCCCCTAGGCAGTATGTAGTAACCTGCATTCTCTGTGGGATGAAGGTATATGATGCTAATGACAACAAAAATCTTGGACAGAAGACAACAGATTTTTAGATACAGTCAGATAAGCACATTCTCAATAATTTTAGTCTAGAATAAATTGCCATTCTGTCAGCAAGGAGCTACTGCATAGCATCTCTTACTGAAATCACAAGAGTGATCAGGGGTATTGCTTTAAGAGAGTAAACAGTACTGGAACCAGGACTAGCTTTGCTCTGCCACAGGCTTGAGACAATCGTGTGACCTGTTACATCAGCAATACACACATGCCAAGCAGTGTGGACTGATCTACTTTCATTTACATAAGATCACGCATATTAAAGAACCCTGCACATTTACCCTAACAAAGTCTCCTTGAAGAGAAAGAGCAGGTTTAAAAAAAAAAAAAAAAAACCAAAACAAACAACAACAAAAAAGCATGTTTACATGTTGCTTACCCAATTTATTCTTATACTTACATACAATTCCTTAATATTAATTATAAACTTGCAAACGGATAGACCATAAGCTGTGATTTATAACCTATAGTATTTTCAGTCATCACACTGGACATACAGACAGGTAAACATGAGCACACATATATTAGACATGTTTGTTATGTTTGAGATGCTGCATTGATTGTATAGAGATGCTGCATAGAGAGAGATGTTTGAGATGCTGCATTGAGTGCTTAGAAAAGTAAACTAAAATACATCCAAAAGACTTTTCAATATTGAAGACACAAGAAATTTAACAACGTTAATATGACAGACCATTTGGCTTCTTTATGTTTGTTCTCAAGATATCTGATTTGTATTTTTAATCAAAATATCCCTAATGTATAAATTTTGTGTGAATGCCGAGCATTAACATTAATTTCTCGTTGATCTGAGAGGTTAATCTACAAACTCACACTTCCTCAGAACACAATTTTAAGATTTGGCATGACCTAAGGCAATACTGGCCCCAGATCAAACATCCCATTTGACTTTTGAATGGAGCTTAAATTTATAGTGAAAGAGTTGTCTTTCTTTACAGTTAGAAGCTCTGCTACCAAGTCAGACATTAATAGAGGATACGAAGCCGCTTACAAAGACAATTTAAGAAGAGTCACGAGTGTTTGGAAGTTAGAATGAAGCCATTAACCACCCCAAAACCGGAGACCCTCCCGGCAGAATTCACAGGGATGCTGCCGGAGTCCCTCTGCCAGCAGATGGCCCTGTCACCCAGCCTACTGATCCACCCGGAGAGACGAGGCGGCTTATCACAAAATCACATCACAGTCTACTTCCATCAGTTTCGCAGATTGTTTGCCTTACATTTGATGTAAGACACGGTGAGACAAGATGTTCTTTTAACGAGAGAGATAAGCAGAAGGAACAAAACCGTTTCGCGGCTAAATCCGAGGTCTTTCCGGTCTTCCTTCTCGGCAGGACCTGGCAGCCCTGAGACCTGAAACGAGAGGGTTTCACGGGAGCGAACACCAGCCAACGGCATCACCTGTGAGTCGATACAAAAACCACATTTGGAGCACAGGCTGCTTCTGCTGATGCGGAGAGTGATTAAGGCTCATGGCACAATATCCAGCCCTGCTCCAATGTATTTTGTTCGAACGTTTGACTTTGTGGGAATGAGTATGGGCTACCAACAGAGCAGAGCACTGTGTTCACATGCACACTCAGTGGGACAAGAGTGGACCATTCATGTACATTCATGTACATTCATGTACACCACTCACATAACACAGGTAACATTTTATGCTTTTAGACACACATATACCGTTATGTAGATGTCACCAAAAAATCTAAATTCAGTGTACTGCCATGTAAAGGAAGTTTGACTTTGCATGTGCTTTAAGGACAGACTGAAGCAGAGATGACATAGGAGAGATCTCTTTCATATTAAAACCTCCAAAATTAGATATTTATCTTAGCCAAACCATAAGCAATGTAGTTAAGAAGTATAAAAACATATTTAAAACTTTGTTCTTTCAATCCTTCTTCTCCTGCATAAAATAAAAATTTGCTCTTGAGCCTAAGGTTTTTACATTAACATTTTCATATTTTTTAATGGATTCTTACCCTTTTTTGCATAAAAACCATTAAGAGTTTTCAAGCCTTCAACTGGAAAAACTGCAGATACTGTACTATCACAGGCCTCAAGGCCGTCTGTACCATTTATAATCCATCCCTTCATCAGAGAATAAAAAAGAAGAACAGATTGGTTTCTAAGCACAGTTTGTAAGAAATGTCTCACAGTCTGCTTCTACTTGCCTTCCTGCCAATTTTTCCCCAGAGAAGCTGTTGTATTCACTTTATTCACAGCATTTGCTACTGAATATTATCTTGTGATAGGGTCAAGCAGCACACTAACTGTTCAGAGTCAGACTTGTCTCCGTGGACTAACTGGTCTTCATAGCACGGGTGACAACAGTGCTTGCTGCCAGCAGAACAGCCTCACCGAACCTGCTCTAGAGAACACAGCACTTCATTTACATGCAACATGTTTCTCTCCACCTCGTTTTTTCTCACCCACCTACTGCCTCCTCCTTCCTTCTCTGTAAAAATCCCCTACCACCCGAAACCAACATACCCATTCATATTTTCTTCCACCCTGCTGTACACACGGAAGATAGGAAATACTTTAGGAAGCATTCACAATTCTAGGTCATGAGATAATGTAGGATATTAGCCACATTTTCCAGAGGTGGGAAATCCTCATTTGCATGTTACAGTTGTGGGGTTTTCTGAATATAAATTATTTGGGTGCACTTACACAGGCAGCTCTGCCAACCACCTCCCAGCCCTGAAGAGAAACTTTCTGAACCTACAAGTCTGGTATTACTTAATGGGGCCTATTATGCAGCAGGTTATTCCTTTTCCACCACAATGCTTACAAGCTCATTAGTATTTTGTCCATCAGTATCTGGAAGGATGTTAATGACAAAGCTAGTTTATAATTTTAGATATCAGAAAGTTATTTTATACACAGCTCTTTCTCATTGGGATAATTTCCAGCTTTGTAGCATGCCTTTGAATGGCCAATTGCAGAATCTGTGCTCTACACAAAGATAACCTCTGGGGCTAGACACAAATCACAAGTTTGCTCTGATAGGCAGCCTGATGCTCCAAACCAAGCTGAATTAGACAAAAATTCTTACACTGTTACAAGTGTGCTGACAAAATCAAACCTCTTCCTCTTGAAGATCACTTTTGAGCCTTGGAAGGCAGCACACCACCTCAGCTTTTGGAGTAGAGGGAAGTCTCCCAGATACCACTGCAGGCTGAAGACAGGTCTAGGTGCCCCAGCTTGTATGTATATCACAAAAAACCCCAGACATTAAACCAATATCTGAAGAGGCGAGACTGGAAGGCAGCAGTTTAGACACTAACTCAAAACTAGAGTCTCATTCTCCAAAATTTAGAGGTGGACAGGAACACCCCATTAAAACACTACCAAAGCTTATCACAACCACAGGAGTACCTGCATAGAGGGTTTAGCATTTCCTGAAAACATGTGCTTTCCTGGTAAGCTCACATCCACCTTGCAACACAAAATATGGCACAACTACATGAGCGAGGACGCAACACTAAATTACCCCAATGCATATAGGCCCAAACAAACCTATAAAGCAGGCAGCAACTACTCATCTCTGAGGGAAAAGAACTTTTGATAAATCATAGGTTTAGCTACTGAAACATCTTATGGTACATGGATACTGACATTCTTTAAAATGTCCTAGCATGAACACACCCACATTTTGCTACAGATAAAGCAAAAATATTTCCTTTTGAGCAAAGTCTGCTGATTTATTCAAACTCTGCAGCTACACTCATTCTGACACAAGAGTCATTTATATCTTGGGAACAAAGCCCACCATTTCAGCTGAAGACAGCATCCCTTTTCTTAAGTATCTATAAGCACAGTGGCTCAGTTATGACAGGCTATATTCATACTGTTGGTTTTCATCTGCAAAATTCCAAGCAACTCTCCAAAGAAATGATATTGTTTTCTTCTTTTCAACACACAACAAACATACTGAAATGAAGTATTTCCAAGGGAAAAAAAAGAGTTAAAGTGTTAATATAGGGAGGCAGCACCAAGGAACAACTTTTCTTTGGCTGAGTGGGCTAAAAAAGCTTATTTTGCCAATAAAGACATAGGATTTGCCATCTAAAAGTGTTAGTCTACAACACTGACCTGAATCTTACAGGCTTAAGCAGCTGCTATTTTTCAAGTACTGTAGAAGGTGATATGAGGTATAAAAGCTGTTAAGGGAAAAANCCACATTTTCCAGAGGTGGGAAATCCTCATTTGCATGTTACAGTTGTGGGGTTTTCTGAATATAAATTATTTGGGTGCACTTACACAGGCAGCTCTGCCAACCACCTCCCAGCCCTGAAGAGAAACTTTCTGAACCTACAAGTCTGGTATTACTTAATGGGGCCTATTATGCAGCAGGTTATTCCTTTTCCACCACAATGCTTACAAGCTCATTAGTATTTTGTCCATCAGTATCTGGAAGGATGTTAATGACAAAGCTAGTTTATAATTTTAGATATCAGAAAGTTATTTTATACACAGCTCTTTCTCATTGGGATAATTTCCAGCTTTGTAGCATGCCTTTGAATGGCCAATTGCAGAATCTGTGCTCTACACAAAGATAACCTCTGGGGCTAGACACAAATCACAAGTTTGCTCTGATAGGCAGCCTGATGCTCCAAACCAAGCTGAATTAGACAAAAATTCTTACACTGTTACAAGTGTGCTGACAAAATCAAACCTCTTCCTCTTGAAGATCACTTTTGAGCCTTGGAAGGCAGCACACCACCTCAGCTTTTGAAGTAGAGGGAAGTCTCCCAGATATCACTGCACGCTGAAGACAGCTCTAGGTGCCCCNAAAAAAAAAAAAAAGTGATTTTACATTAAATTACTACTATAACCGCATATCATATCTGATTGGTTTGTGTGCTTTGGAAAACATTTGCTCCTTGCTTGCCAACAATTGGCAGGGGGCTGTGAAATATCTTTGCCAATTGTTCAGCTGCCTTTAGCTTAAGGAAGTGCATTTTATTCTGAAACAGAACCAAAATGCTGGACAAAATGCAAGAGGGATTGGTGTAGTTTTTAACTATAACAGAGCTATGAGAAGTCAGACTATCGTACAATAATCCTGCAGTTACTGTAGCTTTTGGGAAATGTATATAAAAATACAAGAACCAGTTCCTCAAACTAGTAGCAAAGAGTTAGTATAAGAACATTCCTAGAACACTGAACAATTTTAACAAGAAGTTCCATATTGGCTTTACTCCTGGGCTCTAACAAAAGAAGCATATTACATTACCATATGAGACAGCTGCTTCTTAGCCAATGGTTTTAATGACTGAGGTATGGTCTACACTGAACTCTGATGGTTAATTGATTTATTCTTGGTGGGAAGGTATACATGAGGAAAAAAGCATGGGATTTGTGCTACACATTGTTCTATCATTCTCTTCTGCCAGTATTTCAAGGCAATATAGGTAGCTAGTATGGTTAAGCAGCACATTGCAGTGAATACACTGCCGACCTCAGAGAGCAAGACAGCGACACACTTTGACATCTCACTGGAAGAGATTCAGGTACAGTGAGCAATTGGTGCATATGTCACTTGCTAATGCTTCTAGCCAAGCTTGCATCACAACCCATGAAACAGCCTTTTTCACCTGCCTTGACTGAACAACACTGCTTTTCCTTTAGATATCTTAAAATACATGTAGTTTCAAATTCTATCCAGTCTCCAAGTTCGCAACATTAGTAATTACAAACCTCCTGAGGAGGAATGACTTAATACCAAATGAAAGATCTTCAACAGAAAGCATGAGCAGGGCACTGGTATGTTGTGCCAAGCATGCTGCTACTACAGCTGCTGCAGAATATCAGTGTCTTCCTTGCTACAGGGAGGAATGACCAAATTTCTTCAATGTACAGATCACAACTGATGGATACACATATCTGAAAGCAAGTAGAAGGAAGAAGACTTCTAGGTAGATACGTAAAAGGCACTTTGGGGATATTTCAAGTAGCAAATCAATGTAACCCCTCAGTCTACAAGGGTTTTCTTTTCCCAGCTACATTTCATCCAGGTGTTGGTTGCAGACAAGAAACAAATACAGGAGACACAATTGCTTGTATTAGCGGTTTGTCTTAAAAAGTCTTCTCAGCACTTTTTATAGTACAAATAATTTTCCATAAAACCACTGTAAAGCAAACTGTAAGAGGTTTAAAGGCACTTGGCTATTTATTCTGCATTTTCTGGACTTGTATCTTGGCTATCAAAAGACACAGAATGCTGCTTAGCCAGACTAGCAGAGAGGACACTTTCATTCTGCAAGCAAGAAATACTCATGGATCCTAGTGCAAAACCTGGCAAATATCTGATTTTCTTATCTATTTGATTTTCAGTAGATATGAAAATAAGTAAAGACTTTCAAATTTCATCCTTTCAGGAGTATGAATTCTAAGGTATAATTTAAAAAAATTAAAATTTTAGCTGTATGAAGACATGAGATTTACACTTGTTTGATTAGTACTGAAGTAATGAGCAGGCAACACTACTTCTGTCATTCTAAGGAATATGTATTTGATATAAGCATTACAATAAGAATGGAATCAAATGCATACTAACCAGGTGTAGAAGAAAAAATTTTAATCTTTTTTTGATAAAAAACAACCCTAAGTATGGGTATGTAAACCAGGAAAGGAACCTCAAAGAAGGTGTAGCCTCCCTGAAACACAATGTTAGGAAATTGGTAATGATGGATGAGGAAAAAGCTGAGGTACTCAACAATTTTTTTTGCTTCAGTCTCTAATATCAGTCTTTCTTCCCACACCTCTTGAGCAGGTGGACAGCAGAACGGGGTCTGGGGAAGCAGAGTGCCTGTAAGAGATGATCAAGTTTATGATCACCTGAAGAACCTGAACACACATAAGTCTCTGGGACCTTATGAGATGCATCCCAGAGATTTGAGGGAATTGGCTGATATAGTTGCTAAGATACATTCTGTGATATTTGAAAAGTCATGGCAGTCAGGTGCAGCAGGGTGAGGGAGGGGATCCTGCACCTCTGCTCTGCTGTGGTGAGACCCCATCTGCAGGGCTGCACCCAGCTCTGGGGTCCCAGCATAGGAAGGACAGGGACCTGTTGGAACTGGTCCAAAGGAGGCCTCCAAGTCGATTAGAGGGATGGAGCAGCTCTTGTATGAAGAAAAGCTAAAGAACTGGGTTGTTCAGCCTGGAAAGTGAAGGCTTAGAGGTGACCTAATTGTGTCCTTCCCGTACCTGGATGGAACCTAAAAGAAAGATTGAAAGGGATTTTTTACAGGAACATGTAATGGCAGGACAAAGGGAAATTGATCCAACTAAAAGACAGTAGGTTTAGGCTAAATATTAGGGGAAAAAAATTACTTTGAGAGTGGTAAGGTACTCCCAGAGTTTCCCCAGAGAAGCTGTGGATGCCCCATTCCTGGAAGTATTCAAGGCCAGGCTGGATGGAGCTCTGAGTAACCTGGTCAAGTCACTAAAGGTGTCTCTGCCCATGGCAGGGAGGATGGAACTCGATAGTTTTTAAGGTCTCAACATAAACACTTCTGTGATTCTCTTATTCTATTACTTCCCCCTTATTATTGAGGAGTCTAACTGCTTAAATTAACAATTACAAATTCTAGAAATTTTAAGAGTTTGAGTTTCCACATGAATGATTCACCAGTACCTGCACACATCACAGTGAATTCCCACAGCAGAGAGTCATCAGTAATACAAGAGATTTTCAGCCTTTTCTAGAGTCAGTATGCTTAGCCTTTCACCCTTAACATGATAAAAGTGCATGAAACCATTAATTAATATGAAAGGAAAAAATGTGAGTTGACATAATTTCCCATTTTACACCTTGAAGTAAATACCCTTCTTATTACCTGTTCTTTTTCTATTCTTCAGAACAGCTAAATGAAAAGAACTAGTGTATTGGGTTGGCATGGCCAGGTTTGGTAGCAGGGGGCTAAAGGTGTGGCTTATGTGAGAAGCTGCCAGAAGCTTCCCCCATGTCCAGCAGAGCCAATCCCAAATGGCTCCAGGACAACTGTGCTGCTGGCCAAGCCTGGGCCAATTAGAAATTGTGGTAACGACTCTGTGATAACATATCTAAGAAGGAACAAAGGTATTGTGCAGATGGAATTGCAGCCAGAGAAGAGTGGGGTGAGAATATGTGAGAGCAATGACTTTGCAGATACCCAGGTCAGTGGAGGAGGGGCAGGAGATGCTACTTCTGAATTTTTACTTCCACTTAGGAGGGGTACAAGATCAAAATTCTGTCTATAACTATAGAATGTAGGCAGAAATAAGAACAAAGATAATTCTCTTTTCTGCTTCATGTGTCAGAGACATAGAAATTAGAGATAAAAGAGTCATCCATTTTCCCAGCATTCCTGAGCAAATGTCATGGCATTCGTTTGCCAAATACCAGGTTCCCCAGAAAACAGACTTACCTAAAAGCTTTCAAAACAGCACCTATATTAAAGGTGCAAGCATTAATACAGCCATTCCTGTCTGCTAGGACAACTATTCGCATTCCTAAAATACTTGCAAAAAACTTTTCTATATTCCCATTTGGGAAGCACAATTTATTGCTGAAATCAATTAAATAGAAGAGTCTTAGGAGGTAGTTAAATGGTCAGGCACATTCACAGTTAAAATCTTTGGGTACTGGGAAAGAAAAATATGAACGGGCAGCCACTTTTACCTCTTTCTATGAAGGCCACCCCTGCAGTTCCCACTCCCACCCCTACTAAAGCCATGCCAATACACAGATCTTTCACAGCAAGGCAAGACAGTACTAGGAACTGGCCTGCTTAGATACAGATCAAGCCAGTGAGCAGACACATCACATACACAGAGGACAGCAAAAACCCAAAGCTTCCACAGAGCACAAATCACTTCCTTAGGCAGGTATGTTTTAACTATCTGCTCGGCCTGAAAAGCAGCAGCAGCTAGTGAGCACCTCAGGATACTTCCTGGGGAGATGCTACATTTACATTACCTTAGCTCTACTTACTCATAAGATTATGTGTACAAAAATAGAACTTGCTGTGCAAAGAAGCAATTCAGGTGAACAAAGGCAAGTAATGAAAAACACAGCTTTTAGCTGAGCTTTTAGCTGATATTTCTGTTATCTCTGATATCTCTGGTATCAGTATAACCACAGAAGTGTTGCTGCACTGTAGTTAACTCCCACAGTGAACTCAACACCATGCACAGTAGAGAGTAGTGGATAGTGCTGCCCTGCATAGACAGGGTGTATCTCAAGTAAAAACAAAAAGTCTCAGAAATCACAGGTGATCATCCACATGGAGATCAAACCAGCATTAAATTTCAGCTACTTACCATCTTTGTGTTCTCCATAATTTTGTTACAGAAGGGTGTAGCACAGGGCAAGACACAAAACCAGCCTGTTGAGCTACAGTCATAGTCCAGGACTGCAGCAGAGATAGTAATAAGGGTGATCTAAAAGGCTTGCTCACCACAGTTCTCAGACAGAGGATTGTCTGATTCACCAACTCCTGTCCCAGTCCAGCCATTTGATGAAAAATATTTTCCACCAGAGGCTATCAAAATGCTACAAATGCTATTAACACCAAAATTAGAAATACTCAAGCCAGTGTACTTTATGGTTATGGTTGAAAACTCAATTCTAAAAAGTAACTTAAAATTCAGGAAAAAAGCAGGTCAAATTAAGGGCAGCAAGTATCACATCCTAAGGAAATAATTAACTGTTAGGTGAACCATGTGCTTATTTTTGTTATTTAAAATACTGATTGAGCTAATTATGCTCACAGGGAATTGAGTCTAGAGGATTAAATGAAATCTTTTCAGAGGCAGAGTTTGATGAAAATTTGCCATCATCCATTTAAACAGCAAAAGGTATATTTTTGAACATCTTATGATGCTAAGCATTTTAAGAAGATCATCCTTTGGTTTCTGTTATTTGGCTAATAATATAGCCTATACTTTCCTTTAGACCTTAGTGAAATGTTAGTGTTAAAACGTGTACAGCTATGCCAAAAGATAATACCATGTAACTACTTCGTATTTACAACTATTACCTTAAAAGCTCAGTTTTTCTTTGAGCCAAGATTATGATTTCTGAGTAAAGAGCAACAATAGTACTAGTACACAGAAACTGTTTTTAAAAAGGCAATATTTATTATCTCAAGATAATAAAGATACAAGATAAAAATGCACCTTTCTATGCACAAAGGTTTGATAATCCCCATAACTTCAAATATAGACAGAACAAACAAGTTCTGGGTGAACTTAGGATCACCCCATTGTGAGGCAGAAAATTAATTTCATGTGTTAATACAAAATTCCTGCCAAAGGCTAAAGTTGACTCTACATAAAGAAGATGATTTGTTAGCTTCTAAACTATACAGCTGAAGTTGACTGTACATAAAGAAGATTATTGGTTAGCTTCTATTTTCCTGTTGGTCTCCGTGGTTAGAATCTTTCCGGGATCACACAGGGCCATCTTGCCAGGCGAGTGACATCTTCTCCAGGGTACCCGCAGCGCGCAGCAGTGACAGCCGTCCCCAGCCAGAAGGAATGCACGCCGTAGTGCTCCGGACACAGCCCCAGCCGGCGCAGGGCACAGCGGAGAACGGCCAGGAACTCCCTCTTCGTTACAGACATAAAGTTCGAGTGCACAAAGAGTGGCCCTTCCAGCCGTGAACGGGCAGTCAAATAGCTCCGGAGGGCCAGAACAGGGCACACCCATGGCTCTCCAGACAGCGCTAGGCTGATGACATGTCTCTCCTGATCCACGGGAGAATAAGGCAGAAAAAGCAGCACTTTCCTCTCCATCAGCTGGAGATCACTCAGGTACAGCAGCTCAGGCTGTAGTACATTACGGTGCTTTGCCACCATCTCTCCTATTCGAAGTGCCCCAAAAAAAGCTACAGTAAATATTGCACGAAACAGCAAGCATTCATAATGCGTTATGCACACGGACTCCAGAACTCCTAAGAGAGACCGCAACATCTCAATTGTTACAGGCAAGTATTTATCCCTCAGGATACCCGCTCGACGTTTCAACCCGGTCACCATGCAACAGGTTATGGGATCTTCCAGAGGATCAGCGTTACCAGTCAGTTTTGATAAATAAGAAAGTGCTGCCAAGTACACGAGTGTTTTCGAGGGGGAATAATTAGATTCCACAGCCAAAAACCCTCTAATCTGCTCCGCTGGAATTGGCCAGACTGCAGGCATTCCCATGCTTTCCCTAAAGACAAGGAACTTCTTCAGTCCTTCGAGGTAGGCTTGCCAAATCTTATTATCCCCTGATCGCTCCAGCAACGACAAAGTCTTCAGAGGGCAAGGTCCCAAGGAATGCTTTTGATGATAACTGGTCTCGCTTCCTGAAAGAGAAGATCCACATTAGCACATGGTGACAAAAGGCATAAGCACGCTACTTAAGCAGCAATAAAGACAGTACTCCTGAGTGCATTACACCTCCAGATAAGGTGAGTTTATCTGCTGTGAGTTTATCTGGCAGACAGCTCACACACAGCTGCACCAGAGATATTTTTCAAATGAGAAATAAGCAACATACCAGGCCCATATCAGGCCCTGGATGTGGTAACACTCCGTTAATTTATACGATTGCGGAGTAGTAACGGAGAAGACAAATAAAAAGCAAGTTTTTAAACCAAGGGATGGCTTACAGAACAACAAAGATCACACAGCACACTCCCTCCAGTAGGTAACGTTATTTCCCAACACAAGAGGGAGAATTCTCTCGACACATCCCCCCAAACCCTCCTCCAGCCTTACACCAGACCCCGTGCAAAACCAAGGAGCTGCCCGGCAGGAGGCACGGCTGCCAGGGGTGCGGTGCCTCTCAGCAGCGGCCGGCCCCAGCCCGTACTTACGGCTCCGCGGTGCTTCTCGGCTGCGAGGCGGGGATGTGACCGCCCGCCCAGCAAGGCTCAGCTCCAGCCACTCCATACCCGGCTCCCGGGCCAGCAGCGCCAGCATGTCCCAGAAGAGCGCGGCGGCAGGCGCGGCCGGAGCGCTGGCAGCGCAGGCCATGGCAGCAGGACTACCAGCGGCCTCGCCGAACGGAGACTGCCAGAGTTGAGCCCTGGGGGATCCTTTTATCCTCGGGGGCCACCCGCAAGGCCCTCTCCGGAACAGCCCCGGAGGTGAGGAGCGCTGCCCTGGGTGATGCGGGAGGAGGATGGGAAGCTGGGCGCGGCCTGAGAACTGGGAGGTGTGAAACATCTTCTGCTAGAGTCTGGAATATGACCTGGTTTAGTGATAAGGTTAAAAAGGAGAGAAAAGTACTTGTGTTACCCTCCCAGTTATTCTCCTGGGCTCTGCAAGACGAGGTTTCCAGGTTTGGTAGAGAACAGCTCAGGGCAGCTGGCTGCGTTCTGAATTACTCATCAGCCCTCCTTCGCTGTTAAGTACAGCCAAAGCACTGAAATGCTTTTGCACAGTTTAACGAGAGAGTTGCCTTTCCACAGTAGCTATCCTAGAAAAATCCTAAGAAAAAAAACTAGCAGGCTCCTCAGCCGACAACTTGAGCTTTTGGTCTCCCTTTGAAGAAAGCTGTGCGGGGATTCTGGCGGCCTCCTTCCCTGGGAGTTTCCGCTCCCACAAGATTTGACCATTACTCCTGGCCTTCACAGAGACCTGTACCGCGTTTGTACCTCCCCGTGCTGCCGGCTCTCTCCTTTCAGTAACAAAACGGCACAGATTTGTGGCAGGGGAGAAGGACAGGGCCAGGGATAGATTAAGTCACCCTTAGATACACCCTCTGCGCCTTCCTTAGCACTCAGCTGCAGGACAATGGAGGAGATAACGGACCGCTTGGGCAGTTTCCAGGTCCTTTGAAGTGTCATCTTCCAAGATACCAGGAAGAGGCAGGAGGAGCGGACCCCCGCATGGACCCTCAGGCACAGGCTCGGATAGGATCGCAGAAGGGCACGTAAAGGAGGCGTTCCAATTTGGATAGGAGGGCCAAGGTATAAAAGGGCAGCACTGTAGCACCGTCGGGGACGTGGCTGTTTCGTGTTTCTCCCTCATGGCTGCTGATTCGTCGGTGATGCAGAGAAGGGCTGAGCAGTCCGCTGCCCCTTCGCCCTTCTGGGCGCTGGTGGCGCTGCTGCGGCAGGAGCCCGGCATGGGGTGGCTGCCGTGTGGTCCGGATGGCTGCACCGTGTCATGTTGTACCTGTGGACTGGAGGCTGGCAAGCGCGAAGGGGCTGGTGAGTGTCCCCTTGCGGGGGCGGGGAGGGACGGGGGCGGCTGAGTGATGGGGGAGGTGGGTAGAGGCCTGCTAGGTTGTTCCATGTGGTCTGACCACGCTGTTGGAGGGCTTCTGAGATCTCTCTGCCCTCCTGAATATTTTGTTACTTTGTGGTGCCTTTGTCGCTCCCGGACACTTGTGCCTGCTGATGGAAGTCTGAGGTCACAGAAACCTTGTAATAGCGTGTCAGATCTGTCACTAGGCTCGAGATGCTGCTTTGAAGAGACAAATAGGTGGGGATTTATGGGTTTCTCCTGTGTTCTGGCTGTTGGAAACCCTGCAGATGAGAGTCATAAGAATGCATGGGACAGGCTTTTTGTCAGAAAAGTTCAAGTAAACGCTGGAGCATGTTGAAAGGGAGGGAACTTCTATCTCCTTTTGCTTGCCATTACTGACATGTTTTTCTTTCAGCAGGTAAGCTCAACCACGTTCCTGAGAAGCATTCCTTGGGCCCTTGTCCCCTGAAGGCTCTGCTGTTACTGGAGGACTCGAGAGACAGCCACTCATGGCAAGTCTACCATGAAGGCCTGAAAAACTTTCTTTCCTTTAGAGAAGGCATGGCTCTGTCTGCAGTCTGGCCAATTCCAGCTGAACAAATTAGAAAGTTTCTGGTCTCCATGGAGTCCCAAGATGTGCCTCCCACAAAAATAATAATGTATATGGAAGGGCTGTCCTTCATCTCCACAATGGCAAATCATCCTGATCCTCTTCCAGATCCTCTTATCTGTTTCATGATGTCAAGTCTGAAACGCAGGACTCACCAGTCAAGTGATGGAAACTCTCCTGTAACGATTGAAGTGTTAAGATCTCTCCTGGGAACTCTGGAGTCTGTGTGTAGCTCTCCTTATGAGTGTATGTTGTTCCGTGCCATTTTTACTGTAGCTTTTTTTGGTGTACTCCATATAGAAGAGATGGTGGCAAAACACCAAAATATAGTTCAGCCAGACCTCCTGTGCTTGAGTGACCTCCAGCTGACAGAAGGAAGTGCAACCCTTTTTCGGCATACGTCTCATATGGGCCAGGAGAGGCATTCAGTCCAACTGAGATTATGTGAAGAGTTGTGGGTGTGCCCTGTCGAAGCTCTCCGTATCTACATGGCAGTACGGCCACGAGGAGAGGGCCCTCTCTTTGTGCACTCAAACAGTAGGGCTGTGACAAAGAGGGAGTTCCTCACTGTTTTCTGCTCTGGTCTTACATTTGCTGGACTTCCTCCAAACCAGTATGGGGTGCATTCCTTCTGGCTGGGGAACCCTAACAGGACTATCTCAGGGGTATTCCCACAAAGCCATTAACAGAATGGCAAGGTCATGGTGAAGATTCTGAAAAAGACATACTTCTGTCTATCTGTTGGACTTTTACAGTAGAAAGTATCCTCTGCAATGCACAAATTTTATATTTTATACAGACTAAATTTTCACTACTGTGGTGGTTTTGAGAATGAGGTGTCACGGTTTTAAAACTGGGGCTTGTGGGGTTGTGCACATGTTGTTCAGCATGTTTGTTCTAATTGCACTTTTACCTTGTGTAATCTTACATTAAATGGTGTTTTCTTTCAAGAACTTCTCTAGGTTGCTTTGGTTGGTTTTTTTACACCCTGATCAAAGGCCATTTGTTGCAGTGATGACACCGTAACTTGATATAAGCCTGCATTTTTTAATTGTCTAGTGTGATGAGAGGTAAAGCTGACTGACAGCTGGTGATAATGTGACACCGGCAATGAAGTTCTTCTGTTGTTCAAATTGCAGTTCCATTGCAGCTGCATCCAACCTCACCTGTTGCAGCCTCAGTCTCCTTACTACAGAAGCCTTCCCCTTTACAATTTTTAGTATCCTTTCCTGATCTGTCTTGAAAGGATACCAAACCTGGATACTGATCAAAAGTAGCCTTTAATTGAAGCCTGAACACATCAAAGTTGACCCTGCTCAGTTCAACATGGCAGAGGACATAAAGAGATGGCTAACATAAATAACACTCACTCTGTAATTGATGCACTTATTGGACTTTTAACACAGATTAAATTACTTGTGTCTGAGAAGCATGATCAAAACAAGGTTGAGTGTCACCTTCCATGCATAAGGATGTTTGAAGAAGTGGCATCCTGTGTAGTGCTTCACATCAGTGTGTTCAGGATAAAATTGAAAAAGGTGACAACTAAGTATTCAGACAACAGCCAGCATCATACTGCACTCCTCAGTCCTCCAGCTAGTTTCCAAGAGGATCTTTAGTTAAAGGAAACTCACTCTGCAGAAACAGCTGCGATAGTAGACAACAATCTGTTAATTTCCCTGGCATACATTTAGTAGCTCCCTTTCTACAGCTTTACTACAAGCTGTTGCAGAATTAGCATGCTGTGATGCTGATGCCGAGTCCCAGTCATCTTACTCATATTCATGAATGTGAATCTGGCTCCACCAGCACAGTAATCAGGGAGCCTTGGTCAGGTTCCCATATGCATTGATGCATTACTTGGGGACCAGCACTTTCAGTCAACTGATCCACAGAAGTTACTATGGCAATTGGATCACCTGTCTCCAGGGGAATTAAACTCCACAGCCCAATAGGTGGCTCTTTGGGTGAGGGACAAGGGAGCTCTTACTTCGTGTGGTTAAGAAAACCCCAGGTCCTCAGTTGCCCTCAGCTTCTGTTTCTGTTAGCATAAATCACTCTCCCCATGTAAGGGAGGCTCTCCACACATATTTAGTTTCAGACTCTTTCTGAGTGCAATAATTTTCTACTTGTAATTTAGCCAATTCAGTAAAAGATATTTCTTTGATAATTATGTGAGGGAAAGCATCATTAGTTCCTTTATATTGATATTCTGTTTTAATTAAGAGCCATAATTTTTTCATAACCACTTGGCACAGCTTTGAACTTAAACCAGTGTACTGAGTATCACCTCACCTGGTATGACCTGTTGCTATAAGGCTGGAAGTTTCATTTGGGGCTTTTCTTTGTACAACACAAGTGAACACAGCCTTTTTGGCAGGTGTTTCCGGCAGAGAAAGAAAACAGGTCCCTGTGGTTAAGCCACATAGTATACTTGAGTTTATTCACCAATCGGCACCGAACACAAGAAACTCCCCCACCTTATCTGAGCCCCTGTGAAAATGCTCCAGAACCAGGAGAGTAGTTTAACACCCACCACTAACCTCTGTACTTAATGTCACCCAAAGGAGGTAGCTTAAAAAACCCAAACCCACAATTCATTTACTTAGTTTTCTGTGACAGTGGCTGCAAAAGCTGGGCTAGGGCAGTGATGCATCAAGTTCTGCCAGCAGCTCTCATGAACCAGGAAAAGCTTCCCAGCCTTCCCTGGCCCCCTGTGCATATCCCCATTGCTGGACATGCTCATCCTAACCTGAGTGGAAAGTATCTACCTATCTCCTTTGTATCAGGGAGACAGGAAAAATAAAGACCTCTGAAGACTCCTGGAGGAAAACTAAGCAGCAAAATTAAGCTGAAAAATCTAGTGATGCAACACATGGTAATACTCCCACATGCAGAGTGCAGCCAAGCCCAGTGTGAGTGCTGAAAACAAAGGAAGGCTTCCTGGGCCAAAGATTCAGGAGCATGCCTGCCACTACACCTCTTATCATACAGTAAGCACTGATGGAAGGCCAGATTTTTTTGGTTTTTTTCACAAAATTTCCCCATCTTGTCATGCAGAAGCCAGTAATAATATTTGTTTATTGTTCATTTTGTGTCTACAAATCCTGAAGAAGGGATTTGGGTGCGCATCAATTTTAATTGGGGTGTTAACACCTGAATTGAAGACATCATTTTGAACACTGGATCTCTCATTTGTGCCAGCAGTCTCTTGCCTTTGCAGTTCTCTAGGGCTGATTCCACTACTTTTGAGTCAGACTGAGACAACCAAGACCATGGGGAAGCCTGTAGGCACATGATTTGTGACCATAATGTTTCAAAAACACTTGGTTTTCCTACTGCATGTGCACAAAAGCAGCTTTGTTTGGACATTGCATCTTCCTCACACCGCTTTTCACCCACCATCCAGAATCAAGGTGTTCCTCTGCCTTAAAAGCACGGGCACATAGATAAATTTAATGGACAGTGTGACTTTACAGCATGTCATTTATTCCATGGTAACTACCCATGCATACACACTCCTACGCAGCAAAACATATGGCAAAAAGGTGTAAATGACTTCACACTCCATCAAAGAGCAAGAGCATTCACCCAGAGGTTTGTAAACAAGCAGTTTACTCCACAGTAAGCTTTGCCTCTAATCCAGTCCAGACTGTGTCCTTTGAGGCAATTAGCTCCCTGGCAAAGCTGAAGCTTTCACACATCCTCTAATCGAATTATCTGTCTCTGTTTTGGGGTGTCATATTTTCGTTCTGTAGCATAGGATAAAAAAGAACTTAACTACTTTTTAAATGGTCAGGCTCTCATTGAATAGGATCTATTATTTCCTGTTAAGTGGGAGATAAAAGGGCCCAGTAGCCAAATACTTGTTAGTGCAGAACTCAGACTTTCACAGAGCTGTCCAGTGGTTTCATTTATATGATCATGTGTCTTCTCATCCTAGGTAAGAACCAGCACTTAAAATTCAAAAGAGGAGTAAGATTACACAGTCGAGAGTTCTTATCTTGAGCCAAGAGTCTTATCTTTAGCCTTGGAGATGTACACTTGCAATTGATCAGGGTAAGTCAGAAACTTTCAGATCACTTTAATTTAACAATCAAACAGATGATTTTTCATCACTTTGAACTCAGGGGCATCTCACCACCTTCTCAATGGCATTTTTTCTCTGAAGGAGGGGTGACAAATGCTGAGAATACCAGTGACAAACTTCTCAGTGAAATACCTTTTTTTCTGAAATCATCATCCAGGAAATCCTCTAGGAGAAGTTTAATGTAAGGACTAGTGAATGTTGAAGTGGGAGAATACTATTTGCAGTAGGAGAATATGCTGGAGACCACAGAACAGGGAAGGTGTTCAGTAGCCTGAGCCCTGTGACTGCTGTCAGTAACTTTTGGTATAGATAAAAAAGTTGCCAAAATTAATATAATTTATAAGTGCATACTAGTCATACTTATAGGAAAAACTATTCCCACATCCTAGCAGCAGCTCAGCACAGTTATCTACAGATGCACGCAGTAAGGGAGAGGGAAGTTTATCTGCTATCAAGTGAGAGACTCTGCATCTGAGAGCTGCCCCTTCTTCTCTCATTACAGCCTTCAGATAAAAGCACAGGAGCAGACCCTAATCTCACCAAAGATTTTATATAGCAAACAGTGTCTGGCACACAGACAGCAGAGGCATCCCTATTTCACTGCAGTTTCTTATGTGTGTGGACCTCAGAGGACAAGATCTACACCTTTCTAGATCTAGCTCTTATCCTCCTTTTCTCCTCCTTGAAGGGGATAAGGACACTAGGTGTGAGACCCCAGCTCCTCCATGAAGGTACTATGAACTAAATTATTGCTTAAACTGTGGGTATGATGCCCACTGCAGCAGTTTCAGCTCTCCTCCCCCAGAACCTCAAGTAAAATTATCAAATGCTTAGCCAGGTAAAAGGAATAGTATTTCATTTTGATAATTCAGCTGGCACACTCTTCTGTAATGAGACCACATCAAAAAGTGAAACTGCAATCTCATGCGGTTGTTTGCAGAGTAGATGAATCAGAGCCTCCCTCTTTCCAGGCAGCAGCTCACTAAACCTGTGCCGAGTTTAATAATTTCCATTCCCTTCAGGACGGAGGGACATACTCAAACTGGGTGATTGCCCAAACACTCTGCATCATGTTGGGGAAGGTTTTAAAGTCTTAACCTTAATGAGTAATTGATGAACAATTCTTCATTTAAATGGTTAGACTTACAACACATCTGCTTTGGCAGAAAAGCTTTACCTCTAAAAATCCAAGAGCTGACAAATTTCACTGTTAATTCAGTGTTAAAATGAACTCTGGATTTCTCTCTGGATGTAACTCCAGCTGCAAAGTTAATGGGGACTCTTTTATGAGGGAAGATAGCTAAAGAGGGAGGGCTATGCCCATTGTATTAGCATCAGGCTGTGCCTTCACACTGCATATCCCTCATACCTCAACTATGTCCATCCCTGTCTCAATAAATCCTATATCTGACATAAAGTCATCACAACTGACTTTACGCCTCATGCAACAGGAAAGCTCTGAAGTGGCTGCTGTGAGATTAAATGCCTCAAATCTTACAGAGGAGAATATTCCTGTCTTGATCTTGATGCAGAAGTTGAACTCCAAAGATTTAGCCCATATACTTATCTTTGTCTCTAAGTCCTCTGAGTTTTGTTTGATCCTATATCAAATATATGTGATCATACCTTTGTGCAGTTTTCATGCTGCTGTCTTGCACAGTCATTCCTAGCAGTTCATAGTTCTGCCTCTGGTGGGGAAAAAGGAACCTTTAAAGTGCAATTAACTTCAGAAAGACAAACAATAGCTGCAACAAGTGCCTCCATCCCTCTTGATGGCATTGCAATATAAAATAAGGTGTAAATGCAACTAGAAATCTGTTATATGTGTGCTCACTGTTTCAATAGCAGTGTCTCAATTGTGTATTATGTTGTGGAATATGGTATTTGGAAAGATTTTTCCCTGGGGATTGACTGAAGCACAAAAATCACCTAATAATAATAGGTGATTACTCTACTCCCCTCAATTCCTAAGAAAACAAAGCTGAGGTGGGTGCTTTCTGCTTGTTTTCTCTGCAATAACCTGTTCATGTGTTGACAAATTTCAATTAAATTCAATGGAGGAGTAAAAATCTCAGAGATACTCAGGTATAAAAAATGTCATGGAAATGTGAAAAAGCTGTCATTTGAGTTGGACTCATCCACCTTTGAGACACAGATCCCTGGGAAACACAGCTTTACCCATTCTGCTGTGACATAGAGACACCACACCAGCAGTAGCTGTGTCAGGACTCACCAGACCCATGTCAGAAAAGGCAGGGAGGGTCCCAGAAGTTGTGCTGTGATCTGTGACAGTGTCTGTAGACAAGGGTGGAATGACTCTCCCCACCTTCAGATATCACAGTATGGACACCTATGGCTGAGCAAGTTGTTCAGACTCCTTTTACAGCTGAGACTGAGTAGCACATTTTTCTGGGGCATGGTTCACCTTACCAATGTCTGGAACAGACCAAAGGAATCGCGTGTCGGAAGTACCTATTTATCTCTGCTACACTTCTGGGTTTGCTTTTTAGGAGAGTGTGTGGGAGGCAGAAGCAGACTCCTGCCCACACTGCTGCACATCTGCAAACGTCTGGCACTGATGGAGCCCATGAGAACATTTCTGCAAGCAGAGGATAGAACACAGCCCATGACCACATTGCCAACAGCTGTTGATTGGTAACCTTACGTTTCTTCAATTCTGCAAATGCTTCTTTCCTGACAATACTTCTGCAGTGTTACACAGATGGACACGTGGATCTGAAAGATGTTGAAATACCACCTGTTGGGCCAGCAGCACTGCTCTAAGCTATGTTCAGAGTGATGTTGTGCCAAAAACAAACCTTGCAAAAATGCATTAGTATGTAGAGCTCATATTCCAAGGGGACCCTGTGCCACTAGAAGCCACTATAACATCTGCAGGACTTCATAGGAGAATGCCAGTCCCTCAGCTCATGCTCTGAAGGCTTTTTTTCTGTGTCCCTTTATCTTAGGCACAAGGTGATTTTTACTCCGATCACTCAGCTGGCAAATGATTCTGTTGCATGCTTGTCAGGCTGCTCCTCAGCAAACCCGGGCAGCAAACCCATAGCTCTAGTCATAGCACAGTGAAAACCTTCTAAGTAAGATGCTAAATTTGCATTGGGTGAGATTGTATCTGGAAACCTTATCTTTAGCAACACAAGGCCACTAAGCCTTGGGTTTCCCTACCATTTCTGTAATGTTTGTGTTAAATATTTAGGCTCTAAAGCACCAAGGAAAATATCAGCAATTTCACTGTCACAAATACAACTGCACCCTGGCTACTACCACTTGGTGTCACTGGCTGTCATAGTTCTTGTGCTGCCCCACAGCCCCAGGCATTCACAGATATTGTTCTGTCCTCTCTCCACAGCCCTCCTGACCCAGCAGTACTGAAACAGCCACCCCACCTCCTTCTGAGCTGAGACTTCTTGTGGGCACAGGTCCAAGCTCCTGGCCCTGGGCAGAGCTGCACAGGCCAAGGGGCAGCTTCCTCATCCCCCGTGCCGCAGTCCCTGGAGCCAAGGACACATGACCTGAGCCCTAGACAAGGTCTGAGAGAGGAGGAGGTAGGGAGGTGAGCATAGGGCCATGCATGAGTGTCTCAGCCTGCTGCAGTGCAGGTACGAAGGAAATTTGCTTTTTTTAAGGGTGCATATTAAACTTTGCCTTTAACTCTACCTGAGAATGCTGGGTTGGGGGTGGCCTTAGATGTCTTTCTGCACTCTCCTGTATGGTAGATAGACTTCATTGCAGAGTTCTTCAAATTGACCAGCAAATGCAGGTCATTCCTCATGTTGCCTTTTTTTTTTTTTTTTTTTTTTTCCCAAGGAATTCCTAGTTGGGATATCACATTGGTCTTTTCCTAGTAGGAACATCAGAATAAATTGTTCAAATATATTCTTGTGCTGCAAACCACACCATGAACAGCTTTTGAAAACAGGAGTGAAGGGCTGATGAAAAGATCCCTTCAGCCACATGGTCTCTTCTCTGCTTTCTTCAGTTCTCAGCAACTTTTTTCACTTCTTACAGCCTCAGCTATTTCCTTTTGCTACGCTTTAGCTCCTACCATTCTGCTTGCAGCAGCCCACCTCTCTCCTCTCCTTCCCCCTCCTACCTTCTTTGAAAACCCTCTTGAGAGCAAACCACATCCTTACATTCCTCTCATTGTTAGAGACTCTACCACTGCTGCTGTTATGGTTCTTCATTATTTTTTGATAAAGTGGTCTTGGTACCATGAACCCAAGTGCTCTTCAGATGTTGCCACCTGCAGGTGTGCAGACTATCACAGTAAGCTTATTTTACATATGTTTGAACTAAATTCCCATTAACTACACCATATACACTTCAAAACTGTAAATGATTCCTTGCAATAAGTGCAAGCTGTCCATTAATTTAAAACTCAGTGCATGTTGGTGGTCTAGTGAAAACAGCTTGCTAAACAAACTGCTGGACACTTCAGCAAAAGAAAAAAAGATTATTCCTGTTTGTGCCATTTACTCTGGGCTTAATTTTGTGGCCATTGATGCAAAATCTCTGCATTGTTGGATCATCCAGGGATTACGTAGACTTGAGCTCTCTAAAGCACAGGTACATGACTGAATTCTCATTACATTGCCAGCAGCATTTGCTCTTTCCGACAAAGGGCATGAAGAAATGATCACAAAATTTAGCTTGTGTCAGCTTTTGCAGACTGCATCATCTCTGTCCTTCAGCTTGATAATATTTTTCATTCTGTGACCCTGACCTTGACCCCATATGTAGAAATATGAGTTTATATTTGTCTTAAGGGAGTTGCCTTACTTAAGGGAGTGTCCAAGAAACATCTCTGACAGAATTAATTGGTTTTTCAATTTGATCAATATTTGTTACATCAAGAGGGAGCTTTGCCATTGACCTGGAGCACACTGGAGGCACAAGATGCAGGCCTGCTTCTTAGTGATCTATTTCACACATGCATTCAGCCTGTGAAGTGAAAATGTTTTTGCAAGGGTTGTACTGCACATGTTGGGAGATAACAGTGAAGGCATCTGGACTGAAATAGATGGGAATCTGCTGTGCAAGAAAACTGGCCAGAAACTGGCCAGACAGGGAGCAAGAAGAAAGGCATATTGCTCTTTCGACATCATGTTGCTAATGTGTTCAAGCCCAAGAATGTGGTCACCATAACCGCAGAATGTGGTTCTATCCTATATGCCTTGTTCCAAACAACCTTCAGTAGTTGAATGCAGAGGAATTCACAAGGGACTTTTGCTCTCCAAGAATTTATCATGGTCAGTGGGAAGCATAGTACTACAGGCTGGCTCCCTAGGCCAAGCTCTGTACCTCATGGAGAAGCAGAAAATACGACTGACTGCATTGTCCAGCACAATGGATGCTTTACATCTTCAGCTGGTGTGATGAAGCACATGACAATTGTACTTTACACAACTCCTGCCTCTTAGTTGAGTACAAATACGTCTGGCACTATCCTCATGCCTTGATCCTCAATCCATGGAGAAAAATGGACTCCCTGCACTACCCTCCATACATGACAATCCTATTTACTTAGCTGATGTTTTGAAGCTGTTACCAGATCCCTTCAGTTACATGGCCAGTGAATTACAAGTAGTGACAGAAAACCTATTTTTGCAGACTTGAGTCTGACCCTGCTGGTCTCTGATTCTGTCTCCTGTTTTCCCTCTGTCCTGCACAATATGTGTGAGGTCGAGGACAAGCAGACTTCAGTCCACCACGGTCACTGCCTGATCCAGCTGTGGCCCCTTCACTCGCATCACAACAGGAGCACCAAATCATAAGATGCTTGCAGGTATGCAAAGTTCCTCACAGCTGCTTGCTGTCCTGTAAAGATCTGCACACACTGGAGGCACACAATGAACTTGTCATTATTTTACTTCAATTCTTTTTTTGCACCTCTTATTGTGATTGCTGTATTATTCTGGCAAGCTTCTCTTGAAAATTTTAGTGCTCCAGTCACACACAGTGTCTTGCAGCCCAGTCCTGAAGCCCATTGCACCCTGTTAAAAACAGGTCAAAGTGGGACCTATTACTAAGGTGAACCCATCTCTTAGTGCCGTATCAATAGAGGCACAAGGTTCCTGCTTCAGGGCCTAGTGGCTTTAGCTCAGGCACCTCTGCTGATGTGGGCTACAGATGTCCCTCAATGGCCTGTATTCTACACCCCTCATCCTCAGCCAAGCCAAGCCAGGGAATGGTGTTAGTCTTGCTGTCACACATGGTTTTTGCCAGAGCTCCTTGGGTGTCCACAGGGCCTTGTGGATCCATTGCTCCCCCCTGGATATTGACAAAGCTCCTGGTTTTTTTGGCTGTAGCTTGGCTTTCTGAAGCTGCTGCATCTGGGAGACCTTTCCAGCAAAATGGCTGATTCATCACCTCCTTCACTTTGGGCTTCAGAGAAAGTGTGGCTCATTTCTCTGCAACCTGTGTCTGCCAGGGCAACACCAGCACAGGGTCATGCTTCAGAATCTCACTGTCCATATTTCCCTCCAGAAAATCACAGCATCACCTTCACAGAGCACTAACAGCTCTGGAACCCCCTGGTCCATTCAAAGACTTTTATTTCCCTATTTTCTTATGCACTTGCAAGTCCTCAGAGGCCCTGTCATAACTTTTTTTTTCCACAGCCCAGGGATTTTCTCAGGGGTTACTTTAGCACTACAGTTGCTTACGTACCTCTGCACTGTACAGAAATGAATGTAATTTCCATTCACATGCTTGCTGACTTCGGCCATCTGCTGCAAGTTTGTTCACTGCTCTTGTGAATAGCACCTGTGAGCTGCCAGGCTTTTGCCTTCTGTGCCCATGCCAGGTGTCTTCTCTTGGTGCTTGCAGACTCCAATTACATGATGTGGTCCACTGCTGCTTCTATATTTTGCTCATCATGCCTGGTACTCCCACATCTTCTCATGTTTGTCATGGTACATGCAGCTCAGCAGACTGATCTTGTGAAGTTAAAGGCAGGGTTTTTTTCATGTCACTCTGCCCTAGCTTTCAGTTTTCCCATTGTTTTGATTCTTCTGTCATAGGCACCATACCAGAGCATTACTCTGCACACATCTAACAATCTATGCCTGGTGAATGTCCTGTTAATTCTGAATTGTTCAATAGCATCCCTGAATGATTTGTCCCAGATCCCAAGCAGTTTTTTAATCCAGTTAACCAACCCCTTCTGGCTCGTATCTTTCCTAAACTCATTTGTGTATTTGCTATTTGTATAACAAATGCTATACATATGCTATTTGTGCTCTCAGCACAAAGTCACATCACTTATGTATTTAATAAGCAATGCAGTGATATTCCTCTAGTCTCTTCTGTGCAGTTTCACAAAGACTTCAGCAGCATTGGCTATTACCTACTGCAAAGATCAATTGCACCAGAACTAGCTATTCTTCCTGGGGTGTGGTGGGGAAGTTGCAATTTTTTGCCAGGCAAGACTAATGGGATGTCTTTCATCTGTAAACTAAAAGCTAAATTGTGACATATCTGTAGTGGGAGCCAGAAGCATGTGTCAGCTATGAAAGAGGGAAATATCTCCAGTAAGGATGCCTCATTTTCTTTAAATGTCTCTGGATATTTAAGGAAAAATAACAGATATATCCCTGCACAACAGAGAGACAAAAATTTGATAATGCTCCAAATCAAGGGCACCGCATTGGTTTTCTTGGCAGGCAGGTGGAAAGTTGTGGATGCTCCTCTCCTTGAGTTAATTTCCTTAAATTGTGTCTTGTACTGCACTGTGAGCCTGAGACTCTAAATGAGTACCCTTGACTGCTCCCTCTGCAGAAAAAAACCTTTACCATCACAAAGGGCTGTAAGAATGTTCCTGTTGTACTCACTGAGATCAATCCAGCCCAGAGTCCAGTCACTACAGGGAATGTAAGAATGTGCTCCAAAAAGAGGGATAGGAATAACCATGGAGAGACATTCTCTCTACTTCACCTTCCCAGCATTCAGCACAACTCTCTCAGGAAGAATTTTGATTTCTAAACATATCACTGATGAATGAGATGTTAGCTCATTACTGTTAAAGTAGAAAAGCAATTAATTTTTTGTTATATCTTGTCCCTTCTCTTTCTGTCCCTTATGCTTACCTACTCCCGTGGCTTCAGTGAATTGAAATTCTGGAAAGCCTCAGTCCCATTATGTGTGTTACAGACCCATTCAGAGCAAACTCTGCAGGTCAAACCTGTCAGAAGGCCTGACAAATGCAAAAGTACTCACCAGCACCAGGATCTTTCATGACCAAACAAAAGTACTTTAAACAAAGGTCATTGCCATGTGTCCATCTCATGTGGGGGGCCAGTAGAGCCGTGGCTTGCCCGGTGTCACCCAGCTGCAGAAGTGGTGGGGCCAGGGACGCCCAGTGTGTCTGTGTGTAGTAGCATTTCATGTTTGCAGTTCATCCTCCTGCCATCCACCAGACAGCCACAGGGAGCAGGCTCAGGCAAAGTGAACTCATTCAGGTCAAGCTGATCCTAAACTGATCAGTCACACCATCAGTCAGTTTGGAGTTGTGTATCTAAAAGTTAATTGTGCAGGCTTACACAGGCCTGGCCCAGAGCCTGGTTAAACTCAAAAACTCCCCACACAACCTGATGGAGCTTTGGCCAAGCTCTGCACAGTGGGGGAGAGACTGAACAGCAAAGTTCATTGTTTAAGCCAGTGCCCTAATTATGAGCCAAGGCTGCAGCTCTGGTTTAGTTGATCAATAATTCTATGATGGATCAGATATCAGCACTAATTCCACATACAAGAGAGTCATTTAAAATATCTGTATACATTTTAATGCCCAAGATTCATAAGAAGTTCTAAGTTAGTCTCCTGTGGAATCCTGTGACCTTTAAAGCTTCCTCAGATGCATGATGTGTTAAACACTGCATCACTGGCCTTTAAACCAGATCTGGTGTCACTGTAACAGATAAATGCAAGTGATACGACAATAGCCAGAAAGACACTTAGCACTTTATATATTAAAAAATATATTATATTTCTAAGAAAGAGAAAATTCAGCAGTGCTTATGCGCTACAAGAGATTTGGCATATAAGACACGTCTCCCTCCAGCTGCTTCTACTTAATCCATCTGCCAAGTTGAGAAGTACCAGCCTTGGGTCTCTCCCCTTACGCCCCGAGACTGGCTGTGCAGCTTTGGCCACCACTGCCCTGACTGTGGCTAGCAGACAGCTAGCAGACACAGCCTCATCCTGGGCAGCTGACATTTGCAAGGGACGTTGCTTTTCAAAGCAAAGCCGTCTCTTGAAAATCTCACCCTTTTGTGGTACCTGAACAGCAATGGAGCATTTTGGGAAGGCAGCCAAGGGAGTGAAGGGAGACAGCCAGGTCTTGGCATGAGAGCTGTCCCAGATCAGCCTACTGTGTCCTCTGAGGCACAGCCCGGAGCCGCTGTGGGAGCCGGTGCCCACTGAAGACTTCTCAGAAACACCGCGGACGCGGGCGAGTGAGCACCTCACACCAGGCGAAGACACCAATCATCGTTTCCTTCCTCTTTTCCAGAGACAGAAACAACCACCACCACACGGAGGCCCAGGCCCTTCTGCTCCGCCCCTGCATGAATCACACCCAGGGCGAGAGGAGAAAAGACAGAAATGGCCCTGGCAGCCTTGAGTAAGGTTGTGAAAGACCTGAGCAGACATGTCACTCATTCACTTCATAACCAGAAGGGCAGCAATAGCTATTATTTTGTTTGCTAATAACTTGCAGCTCATGCAAGGCTGGAGGCCAGCTCCCCACACTCAGGAAGCGAGGTGCCACAGGGTTTTTTGAGACACTCCCCCCTCCTCCCCCCTCCAAACTGCAGCAGCTGGAGCCCAGCTACCAGCACAACAGTGGCTGCAGAAACCAGGCCTCGGCAATGACGGGACACTGACACTGAGTTCAGAAACGACACACAAACCAAACGTGTTACTGCAAGGCCACCTGCAAGTGACAGAAGCCTGACTGAGGCAAGGCCAGCTCTGTTTGCAGAGCAGGGCAATTGCCTACGATGCAGGTAAGAGGAGTTCCAAGGAGCATCTCTTCTGTCCTGCTGAAAACATTGGGCAGCTTCCTGGTGATGCTCTTCTGCCTCTCGAGTGACAGGGATCCCGCTGACACACAGCGGCTGCAGTGTCACATCACAATGCAGCGAGAGATCCAGGCCACTGGGAAGGCCACCACAGCTGTAGTTAAGCAGCTATATAATACAAACACCTAGATACACACAAAATTTGGTTTTTCCCTGGATTTTGTTTTCAATAACTGGCTGCTCAGAGCCCAAGGTGAAGGGCACACAGGTCAGCTACAACAGGTACACACTGATAACTAGTCAGGATGTTTTGCTCCTACCATTGTGAAGGAAATCTCTGAGACATAAAATATGTTTCCTCACATCCAGAGACTTTATTTCATTATCCTCACATCCAGTGACAGAGATTCATTACTGTCATTTCAGAGCAAGGGAGTTTGGCTAACCGAGTCGTGGTCATATCTGGCTTGTTCAAGAAGCTGAACTGACTTTTAATTAAGTTAAGGTAGTTAACTTGCTCACAAAGGCCAGAGCAGACAAGCGTTCTGATGTTCTGAAATGAAGCTTTTTATTCCTTTTATATTAACCTGAGCTATGTGCAACCAAAGCACTAGGAGAAAGTGCTAAAAAGACATGGATTGCCCCATTTATTAGAAATTATTCTAATGGCTGTATTCACTCAAATGCCATAGTAATACAGGAAAGGCTGAGATGTCAAGAGTGCTGACACTTCTTTTTCCCTCATGTCTGATCCCTCTGGTGACTTCTTTCATATACAGAGTCCCTTAAATACATTTTCTTTATTAACACAAGCATCAGCTAGTTTGTGTTCACAGATTTTAGTAAACACAGAGTACCCACAAAAATTGCACAAAAATTTGCAAACTGTTAATTGCAAATATCAGGCTAAACAGTATCAATTATATCTAGCAAGCTTGAATAATTTTCTGTATGAAAAATCAGGGGGGCAAGAGTGATGATTTGAAACATATTTTTACTATTTACTTGTAGAAAATATTTATACTGTATGCTTCAAATCAAGTAAGTTTAAAAGCCTGGGAAATCTGCGTTTTAAATAATAATTTAAAAAAAACTTCTAACCTATTTTAACAGCAAGCAAAAATAAGATTAGCAACAGAAAAACAAACTGAAGGATCTGTTTGAGAAGATAGGAGAATACTTGGGCAAGGTCTCTTCCCTCAGCTGAAAGCTTGACCCAAATGAGGCAGGGCTGCATATATTTTCTGTTTTGCTGTTTTTGAGAGCAAAAGAAGTTGAAATTTTACATGAGTCATTTTAATGTATTTTAAATGCCAGAGCCAGGTTTTTAACCTGCAAACAGTACCTAGGTACCCTGTTACCTAAGTAAATACAAGCAAAACCACCCTGGAAGGGCTTCACAGGAGACTTCAGCAGTCTCTTGTTGTTCCCACCACAGACAACAGGGCTGCAGTTGTGCAAGCTGCAAATCCTAATATACCACTTGGCCAAATCTTCATCTGAGTTCTGGTGTGTCTAGATTTCAATCTCTGTTTTGGAGCTGCCGCATTTTTTGAGCACATCAGTTCTATAGCTCAAGGAAAACTGCATAATTACTGGCACTAAAATATATGTGCTTCACAGTTTGTTCCCAGAGAAAAGTGCCTTTTAGCTTTGAGAGTCTGAAAATAACCAGGCTGTGAAAATTTGAACCTTTTTTTTTTTTCACAGAGCACAAAACGAAAATCCTCATTACTTTATACTCTTTCCAAATTGATTTAAAAAATCAGCTGGCTTTCAGAGGCCTCACATGTTGCACTGACTCTAGAATGCACAATCAAGCAATCCCTAAATTTCTGTGTATCCTGTATTGTCAGTTCAGGCATCTCAAAGAAGCCTTGGCTTCACTTGGTTTCACTGAATTGCAACAGACATCGATTTCTTAATTTTGTAACACACCATAACAAGTTTTGTGAAGCTAATACAGATGAGATGAGGTTTTCAGTTACAGTGTGATTCTGGAGCACATCCTTATCTGGCTTCGTCTCTGATAACAATTCTGTGGAGCCTTTTAGAGCCTGAATGTGGCACTTTGTGGCAGATATCACAACACAGCATTCTCACCTGGTGATTACAGCTCTTCAGCACATAAAAACATCAGCATAAACTCCTGTAAACAAACTTTAACACACTAAGGGAAAAAAAAAAAAGACAATTGACTAGAGCATTCTGGAAAAAATATGTCTTAAAAATAGTTGAAACCAGTATTAAATCCATTAGTGGAGTAGGGAACATAACAAAAATGTCCCCAGTTGTAACAGATTTGAAAATTCATTACATGACATTTTTCATGCAATCTTTAATGTTCAAACAGTAACAATGGCTACTTTTAAATTAGAGTTACAAAACCTAAGACTTCCAGTGGAGAGGTGTTGCAAGAGTTGACATGTAGAAAGATTTCTCCCAAAAGCCAAAAAGATTTTTAACCGAGGACTGCAAATACCCGGCCACTTGTGTAACTCTACAGATTCTTTTACAAATATGCCAGGTTTAGTGTTTCAGGAACAAATCAAGACTTGAGAAGAAAGGGAAGTAGGAAAGAGAAATCAGGGAAGATGGGTGGTGACAGAAGTCCCTGTCTTATGTGCTCAGGTGCAGAAGTTTGTAAAAATTTAAGGCTGATATAAAACCCTCAGATGAGACCAGGATATTTTAATGATCAGAAGCCTCCCTTACAATCAGGTTGATGAGTGGTAAATATTCAACAGTCTAGAAGCTGGTGGGACAGTCAAAACACCAGGTGTTCCCTGCCCTAGTGGTAATCAAGGTGCGCACAGTGTAAATATTTGCTCACCTACATCACAGGTGAGATAATCCAACTGTACTATGTGCCATCTTTTATGGCACCATGCTATATAAGCCCCTCAAATGCTAGTTCTGAGCTAGCTGAAGGACAGGGAAAGGGAGAAAGGAAATCTTGCTGCACTAAGAAATTCTCTTGGGATGAGACAGATCTGCAAGACCTAAGAGAGGGTGCAGGAGAGAGGCGACAGATTGTATGAGGAGGAAGAGACCACCACAATTCACAAGGAATGTACAGCATTGTGTCTTGAGCCCACTTCATCTTCTAGCAGAGTTCTCTTGCACACCTGAAGTTTCCATTTCCTTAGCCTGCCTTTCTGTGCAGGAGGGTAACTTGGCCCGGTGTATATATCAGGATTTGGCTCCTAGCACCTACAGGCACACCAGGATGTAAAGCCTGTTTCAGTCTTACTTGAATACAACCTAGGCAGTTATACTTAGCATAAAAACAAACAAAAAAAAGTCATTTAGCCATTCTAAAGACACACATTCAACCTTGCTATGTACTCAATGTTTTACTAATGTAGGTGACTGGTTTCACTACAACCACTGCTTTGAAAAAAAGTGTGCTAAAATATGTGAGAATTTAAGTGCTCATGAAAAAATATCTTCCATCTCTGGAGGCTGAAATCTTTTGCCTCCAGAATTACAGCAGGGACAACAGAGGTGATGGTAGCACTGACTTATCCCTGCCAGCCCAACCATATGTCTAAACTAACCCTGTCTGCAATCTCTGCTGAGGTTGTAACCCAGTGAAGTCTAGGAAGAATCAGATTAGTTTCCCATCTTTGACCATGTTGCTGAGGAACAATATTAAGGTAACCAATCTCACAAAACTGCAGGACAGCTGTCAAATGTCACTAAGTTTTGGTTATTCCTATGCTGGACATATTGATGACTGTTATGCAATGACTTAGGCATGTCTAAGAAGTGCTAGGCTTGCCTGCAGGCTATTTATCACATGGATAGGACAATTCATTTCTGTGGTTAGCTAAAGGGAGAACCTCCAAAATATTAAAACAAACTTTTGGGATTTTACAACAACATATACAAGTGTCTTCTAAATAAAATACACATTGGTCAGGTTTAATATACTACATTCTTAAGTAAAAGATGTATCCACAAGGACAGAGGTGGGGGCTGATCCAGGCAGAAGTTTGTCATTAAATAAATGCAGATGCAGACAAACCAACAACTGTGGAACATTGACAGAAACAAAACCAAAATCAGTACTGTTGTTATCTGCAGATCAGCAGGCTAGGCCTGCTCCAGTTCAGGCTAGGAAAGTCCAAACACAAGCTTGTGAATAAGGGTATGCACCTTTCAATTTTCAAGATAGCGCCCATGTGTTTTGGAGGGGAGAGGATCAGATAAAGAGCACATCTGTCTCACAAGAGGCACCTGCACTTTGGTCCTGCCAGAAGCCCTCCTTTGATTCACCTCCCATTCTCTCTGCTGCAGTATCTTTGTGAGAAAACAGAAAGAACAAATGTGAGCAAAACCACTGCAGACAGTCCTCAAAAGATCTTGCACTCATTAATAGAGAAGAGCTTCCGCCTGTTCTGCCTTTTGGCTTGATTAACCGCAGTCCTCACGGCATACTCAAACACCTGCTGCACCCCCCTGTTGCTGAGGGCAGAGCACTCCAAATAGCCTTTGGCTCGCACATCCTGGGCCAGCCGCTTTCCATCGATCGGGCTGATACAGGAGGAGCTGTAGGGACCCATGTCACGCTGGTCAGTCTGAGTGGCCACCACCAAAACGGGGATGCGGGGCAAATGGCTGCGTATCTCGCTGATCCATTTGTTCCTCAGGTTCAGAAAGGAATTGTGGTTTGCTACCGAGTAGCACATTAATACCACATCCGCCTGTTGGTAGGAGAGGGGACGAATGCCTTTAAAGGCATCACTGCCAGATGTGTCCCAAAGACCTAAGCTAATCTGTATACCATCCATGAAGACATCCACTCCGGTATTTTCATACACGGTGGGTCTGTAGTCATCTGGAAAAGTCTCAGAGGTGAAACGTACCAAGAGAGATGTTTTCCCAACTGCAGAGTCTCCCACCAGAACACACTTGACTGAATCCAGCATTTTATTAACATCCAAGGCCACGAGTATGGTCTCTGTGCGGCAGGCGTGGGATGGAGAGATGCAGTGGTCTTAGAGGCCTTTTATATAACTTCCATGTAGAGAGAAACCAGGGACAACTCTTTACTTTTTATTGACTTGATTCCGTCACTTGAGACTAAAATTTCATTTTCTCCCATATGATTCCGTTGGTTTTAAATCTTCAGTGAGTCAAAGGACGTTTCTGGAAGAGTAAAAATAAAATGTAACATTTATAAGCCACAGAGAACAAACCATTCTTCCTCAAGATAAAGATGCCTGGACACATCTTTGGCCAGGCACGGCAAGTATCCCTTACTGAGGAGATGAACTTCTCCATTTTCTCCCAGCTGGCTGTGTGTGCAACAGCCATTGGCAGAAATAACCCTCTTGCTGCTCCGCAGGGGCTAACAATCTTATCACTATTGCCATTTTCCACTGACGCACGCTATTTTTTCCCTCCAGTTGTCTAAAGACTAATAAAATTAATTTAACTTTGGTATAACTGCTACTAATATGCTGCGAGACATTTCCTAGCTCTGACTTTTTGAATCTTTCTGACTTTCTGACAGAATCCTGAATCTTTAAATGATCAGTTCAGATTCCCCTGAAAATGTACTCATGCTCTGTAGAGGTAGTCAGGAGAAAAAAAGGCTCTTTGTTAACTGATTTGACTATTTAAACAATCCTATATGGAACAGTAACACAGAACCACTTGTGACAATGAGAAAGCAAAGACTTCAGGTGTGAATCTCAAGTCACACAAACCTGAACAATTTTCAAAAGCAATGAAGGATTCACAGCAAAAATACCCAAAAAGGGGTTCATTTTTTTTACAAATTGCTTTCAACAATCAAGAAGCACAAGCCAGAGAAAGCCCCACTACCAATGCTTGCCCCGCTCAAAATTTCATGTGAAGGGGATATAACTCTTCTGGCATTTACTCTCTTGTAAAACTGAACTAAGAGTACTCTTCAGAGTGTGTAATTGCTTTTGAGCTCCTGCCAGCATTCAGTCAAATTTTCCTATTTTGAAAGCATTTGTTTCTTCTCCACTAGCTGTGTGCAAGATTCACTGCTCACACAGAGTGACACACAAGATGCTCCGAAAATCACTAACGGCAAAACTGAAGATAAATTAGTTCTGATGAACAAGAGCAATTAAAAAGAAAGTGTCACTGCATAATTTCAAAATGTCATGTGTTTGTTGCATAAATAATGTATTTCTGTTTCCTTCATATGTGTAGAGAAACATCACAACTGAAGGCTATTTGCACAGAAATGAATAATAGCCACAAAGGGCATACACTGTATTTTAATGTAATGCTGTCCACTTTCAGTACCCTACCACACCACCCCCCTCCCCCTTTATTTCTAGTACACTCCAAGCTTTGGCTTACTTCACAAAGGAGGAAAAACAAAGGAAAAGTGCTAGATGAGCTTAGAGAGAACATTTTACAGGCACCGACAACTGCTACTGGCCCTTCTTTCATTTTGTTCTGAGGCCATGCCCTACCTCCTCTTGTGCTGCTGGCACACCTGCACCTCTCCCACCAGATGCCCCGGCTGAAGGAAGATGTGTGGCAGGAGCACGCTGCTTTATAGAGGTGGCAGGGAGTGTGCGGGCTGTCCCTGTGCGTACCGGAGTTACGGTATCTACAGGAGTCATTGCAACAGACGGTGCTTCCTGGCCTGCCAGCGAGACCGTGCTCTCACCATCGCCCCTCCTCGTTTCTAGGAAGTGGGATGGAGGCTGAGGCTGCTTCACGACATTCCTGGCTGCCGGGAAACAGGCTGCTCTGTGAATTTAAGTTTTAGTGGCAGCAGATGAAAAATTGCTTTTAAAGATTCATTAGATCTAACTCCACTCTCTTGCCTTCTCTGTTCTCCAAACAAGCTCTCAAGGGAATTAAACAAGACCTTTACAAAACACATCTATGAAAAATTCAAAAAGCATATGTAGGATAAACATTCAAATTGCTAATATGAATCATAATCTCTCTTTCAGAGTATTCTACTTCAAAATTGGGTCAGCAATGCAGCTTGAAAATACCTCAATTTCACCACAAGACAGTAGGGTCCTATTCAGACAAAGCTGCGTATTCTCAGGAGAAAGTTTCCACGTACCAAACATCCTTTTCAGAACAAACACTGCTTTGGTGCGAATAGCCCTCAGTGCCTTCAGATTCATTATTTTGTGCACATTGGAATGTGGGGGGAAATAAGGATGTCCAAAGCATGACTTCTGCAATTTCATAAATGCCAAAAAGGAGAAAGATAAAAGGATTGTTCTGGCACTCAACTTGTTGATTACCAGGTCAAATTATACTGGCTATTTTGAAAGAAAGTAAAAAAATTATTGAAGACTGAAAGAGATATTAAGGACTAGTGAATATGGCTAGTTGACAGAAAATAATAGAAGCTGAAATATTCCACTGTGATAGTGCAGAATTGTTTACAAAGCAAATGATATTGTTCTACATTTCATCAATGAATAATAAAAAAACCCTGGTATATAACAAGGTCCATATTGTGATCTTGTGGACTAATTGCCCTCAGTGGCCCTGATCTTGCATTTGTTCACAACGATTCATGTGCCTCCACATATAATCAGGACTACATATGTGCATTTTGAAGTATTATCTTTGATTAGGCACATAGCTGGTCCTTGTTGCAGACTCAGGGTAAGAGTAGCATTAGTGTACTAAAATAATTACACAAGTTCACGTCACTGGATAGAAAACACTTGATTAAACATCAAAAAAACTAGTGTCCTTTAAAGAACAGTACTGGGCGCTTCTGTGCCTCAGTTTACAACCAATTTTTAAAATATTTATTCATTTTAAAAGTTTTGGTCCCTTTCTCTCATATTCTGTCTTGGTCTGACAGCACAGTGTGCTACAACCATTACAAGACTGCAGAAAACCTGATCACAGATCAGAGATGGAGTCTAAGTTGCTGAGGCATTTTTTTCCTCCAACAATTCGATTTTCAAAAATTTACTGACTTTATTAAGATCATTTTTTATATGGAATTCACTATATAAACTTGTATCCTTTTATGCTTTTTCTGGTTTCTGCTTTCATTATTCACAAAAATAGAAGATATTATTTGAATAATAAGGTAAGACCTTTTATAAAATCATTAGGTATAAGAATGCATGTCTTATTCTTGTGTGGTCATGCTGTGTAGCGATCTTTAGCAAACTTCAGGTTTTGTTCCCTCTGTCTTTGGAATACAGGCACTAGTGTGTGCTTACACTAGTGTGTGGAGACCTCAGAATTCACTGATGAACTTGCACAAGAAGCCCTACAACAGTCGCTCTTTGGCAGAGTCTGACCTGCACCTCAGCAATCTCATGCAGGTAAAATGCCTCACAGTTGATCATGGCTGAATATGATGTGGAGAAGCTGAGTGAGGTTGGCAACCTGCAATGGGACGGGATGAAAAGCAGAGCACGGCAACACCAAGCTCTTTGCAGGCAGAGGATTCAAGTGAATATACATCCCATGAAAAACTAATCTGGTATTTGTTGAAAGAGGTCTACCAACAAAGGAAAGCAAGACTACTGTATCAAAAGGGGTAAGTTTATCAACTGAACCAGATGGAATTTTCATTTATGCCAAAATATCTCTGGCATCTCCTATAAGATCATTGTGAACATGACTTGCTATGGCTAAACATCTCCAGGACATGGCCAGCATCTTACGACAGGGGAAAATAAAAACAGTTAGGAACTTCCAATTTCAAAACCTGTCTTAGATACTGATAGTGCACACTCAGATAGGCTGGAATTTCAATGGAATTAGCTCATACATAAACAAACCATGCAGGCAAACAACCAGCTTTTTAGATCAGACAGTCACAAAATGCTTCAGAGAGCTAAAGCAGTCAACATGCTGACTATTATTGCCATTATCCACTCTCTACCTCAATTACATCTCAGCAGAGTTCCTGTTTAGATAACAGCAGATTAATTTTTCAGTTTGAGCACTGTGCATCCTACTTCTTGAAGAGACTTGACATGGCAAGGAAATTAAAATATTTATACTAACAGAAAAGGTTGAAAACCACAGGAGAGACTTCCACTAGCTGTGCAATGCTTGAACGTACATGCTGTCTTTGCCTACCTACTCCAGTCTTGTAAGTCCCACCTCATACAGAGGTGGGGTCTGCAAAACAGTGCCTACAGTTCTTCTCCAGTGTGCTGATAGTAACCACTGCTCCTTCCAATATCCACAGATATGTAAGAACTCTCCTCACATCCCTTAGTTAGGTGCCCTTGAGGAGAGGAAAGAGGCACAAAGACTACTCTTACTGACCAGAACAGTGTGCAGCTTTAAACCCTCACCTCCATGGGCACAGTGGGCACTGGAGGGCATGGACAGGGCCTGAGAACAACTCCTGCAAGCAGAAGGAGAGGGAGGAGGAGAAGGAAGGCTGGCAGGCATCAAGACAGGCCAGAGACGCCGTTGCCTGTTTAGTGACAGCACCCAGAAGATGCAGCCCCTGTGCTGTTGTGACTCCAGTCTGGACACCCTGCTAGATCACCAGGTTGTCAAGGTCACACTAACTGGTTTTCAGCTCTGTGGATGAGGTGTACTCACTCCATTCAGATACAAACCTCCAGACTGCTTCCACAGCACAGGTCTCCTGAAAACTAATCCATCAGCTGCAGTCCATCTGGAGACTGCTGCTTGTCTGCAAGCAAATGGCCTCTTGCTGCACCTGTCATGCATCTCTGAGATCTGCATTAGCTGCCTCCTGTTTTTTTAACTCCTTTTAAGACAATTTTGATCCATAACCTTGTCTTGCCAATCAGCCTCCCTCCACCTCAGAGAGGGTCAGCATTCCATAGTGGCATTCAGTGGTGTTACCACTGAATGAAGGAGAACTGGCTCACAGCCTGTACCTTTGCAAGGTGCTGCACCTTTTCCCCAAACTACTCCACCAAAAAATCTCCATTCAACTCATTCACTTCCTAAGCTGACTACCAAAGGGGCCATCACTATTCTTTGGCCCAAGAGCAAGATGGCAGGTTACTCATTGGCAAAATAATTCAGCTGTCTGATATATTTATAATACTGGCAGATTAATTGCCAGATTATCTTTCAAGGTGCTTTTATATTTCAAAGAATTGAAAGGATGCTTAGAAGCTTGGATAAGAGCTTTTATACAGATATTTTATCATTAAGTACAATGATTTCTTCAATGCCTTTCTAAAGTTAAAAAAGCAAGCAACATACAATGAATCTCTATTTTCAAAGCCAGGATGTCTTTTCATCTCAAAAACAATCCCTTCCAGAACGAAGAAAAAAAAAATGCACACATAAAAACTTGGAAATTTTTCTTTTACTCCCTTATTCACAAAACTGAAATCCTGTTCCTGTTTTCAAATTTTAGTGTTTTGTTTTAAAAAAAAATACAAAACTAAATTTTGGGTTTAATTTCTTATTTATGAAATTTTAAGAAAATAGAGAACCACTTTCTTAGAAGCCTATGCAAAAAAACTTTTCTGGATGAAGACACCTGAAAATACCTCAGTTTCTTTCCCTGGCAGTTTTAACCACTGCAAATGAAGCAAAAGATTTACTATCAAATATTCAGTAATCTTGTCAAATTTATTATTAGGAAGGGAACTTAAATTATCAGATTTAAAGGAAATTCAAATTCCCTCTTCTTGAAAATGTGAAATCTTGACATAAAACAACAACAAACACAGACCAATGTTATTCATAAGATTAAATGAGATGTGAAATCCTAATAAAAGGATGAAAGCTTTTTGTGTAACAAAATATACATACTTACACACATGCTCACACATTGCATATACATAGAAAACTGCTTAATGAGCTATCTTAAATTTTAAAAAATTCAATTTGATTTCTTTAATACTAGTACCAATGATAACATATATATAAGCAATGGATATTGACACATCTAAAGATCTATTCAATTTACTATAGTTGCTGAGAAAAACAACTCTCATTCTAATTATAGAATTAGATGAAATGTTTATCTTCAGGAACCCTCTTTCTGTGGCTAATCACACCTTGATTCAGCAATTTACAAATTATGCATGAGCATAGATTATTAGAACCACTCCAAAAATTAACAAAAAGCCTGGAAGACTCTCATGTAGTGATCTGAGATCTTAAACCTCTACAAAGAACTCAGTGAGATCTGGCAATGGTAAGGACCCACTTAAAGAGTCAAGCTGTTAGTCTGAAGTAATATTACTCCATGTTTATAGCTTAACATGGTAAATTACGATCTATATGGCATTCATGGTATCATGGGTCATTTTCAAAAGGGATCCATTTTCATTGTAGATGTTCTCTCCAAATTAAAATTGGAGTAAATCAAGCATAGGAAAGTAATCCCTTCAGAGAGGGCCAGCTCATAAACCACTCTCAGTCTGATCCAATACCCTCAAAGTCACCAGAAATGGAGCAGCATGTCATGCCTGAAGTTAGGTAAGCCTAGCGTTCTCCTTCTGCAGGATACTGGGTATGTCACCTCTCTTTCCCACCCTACTCTGTGCTAATTTTTCTCCTCTGTGCTTAAACAGAACTGAAATTTCTGAGTTTTAGTACAGATACAGCTGTACACAGAGCATCTGGTGTGCAAATGTCACACATGTTTATGTTCCAGCACAGAAGTTCATCAACCATCTGTCCATCTGCCTTCCCTCATAGCCGCTGTTCCTGTACACACACGTATACATATATATATGTGCATATATATTCACTCCTGACACAGCACTGCTTCTGGGTCCCCATGGGGATACAGATACACTTGCAGATGAACATAGATAAAGTGCTGCATGCTGACTCCAGTGCTATCACACATACCTATGAATAGTTTTTCTACCTGAATGACTTGCAGGTCAAAAGCAAATTTTCAGCAAGTCTAACTGCATTGAACTGAACTGCATTCAGTTATAGCCAAACTGAAGCCTTGATAATATAAAATATATTATATTTAAGTAATTGAATTTAATCTGACTACCATGTATGTAGAATTATTGACATGTGGAGATGTTTGCAACTTTGGGCCTCAAACCACTTCAAATTTTTCGTGCCACATCCTCTTTTAACACAGTTCAATTTCTCGAAGTTTGAGACAAATCAAAAAGGCATTTACAACATACTTTTGTAGGATTTTTTTAACAGAGTTAACTCTTCAAAATCTCCCCAAATTCTTTTGGCTGTTGAAATATTCTTTGGCTATTGAAGTACTCTTTTATTTACAGCCTTCAACAATTATTGTGTTTTCTTTCCAGTGAGCCTAACCCTACCCCTATTTCTGCTTGTTCTTTTTTTTACCATCTGCAGACATGGGCATGATCATCATGAAGTATCAATTTCTCTTTCATACACAACTAACATTTCTTAGTTTTAAGTAATAATTTGTAATTTCTCAGAGAATGATGCATTTACTAGATTGGATGCATAGAAGTGTATATGCCCATATATAGATGCACAAAAATATTGTAAATAAATCAGTGTGTATTTAAAATCTAATTATTTCAGTAATGCATCAATACATGCATGTACAAAACAAATCCCATCCATATGTACATGCGTGTGTGTATGTCCATATACATATATATATATATATGGATGCATTGATATCAATTCATTGCAGAAGACATTGCTACAGATTGCTGTAGGAAACATACTGTGGGCAAGATATCTTATTATCATTTGAAAACCTACATACATATTTTGTATCAAATGGATGCATTATTGAAATGACCGTGGTCTACATACAGGTACATACGTATTTGTGTGCACATGAGCAGAGAGCACTGCTGTGCTAAACGGGGATTTGCAATAACCTAGGTATCTAAATGATAGAGTTTTACATATAAAATTACGTAGTCACTCATAGTAAGCTATTCTATTTCTCCTGTGTATGCAGCCATTACATTTATTAGACACATCTTTACAATATGTTACAATGACTTGTTGTTAAGGAGATACATGGATTTATATTAAATCAGGTAACATGATAAATTGTTAAAACAAACTGGCATCTCCATATACACTCTTGCATTTGCAGGCAAAAGGGCCTCTTTCAGAGCCTGTGCCAAGCCCACTGCAGTGGAGAAGGTTGACTTCAGTATGTTTTGGCTCTAATTTGCGGTGGAACTGCACTCCTCTCCCTTGTTTGCACATTACCTGACCTTCTTGACTGGATCCCTTAAATGCAATGAAGTAATCAACAGTAACAGTATAGCTACATACATAAATGATAGAGGTGATATAACATGCTCCTCACTGTTAAAAGGTCTTAAAAAATTGCCCTACCATTTCTCCATTTTCCTCAATGGATCCCTTGCAAGATCTCCAACTTGACTTTCAGAAGTCTCTTCAGGTTTAACTTTACTCTGATTTATAAAATGTCTAGCACAAAATAAGTCTATATCTTCTCCTCGTAATATCAGCAGGAGAAGAAGGAGGTTCTCCATGTTCATTAAGTTATGTATTTGCACAGGTTTGATTTCAGTGGGAGGTAAAGGCGGAGGAGGAAAATGTTAGTTAGAACAGAATTAGCCAGTGTTCCATGGAAGACTAACTTGTATATTTTGTGATAAGAATAAAGTGCCAGATGTACAGGTGTTCTGAGTAACAATAATGATATTGCAGTTGATCAAACAATTCAAAATAATGGCCTCTCGCTAAAACATAATGATTTGTTTTTAATTTGTTTTTAATTAAAATTTTTAATTTAAATTTAATTTAATTTTTATTTACTGCATGTCACTGTTCATTTTGCTGTGACGAATATTAAAATTCTGACGTTAATCAGCAAAACTAGCAAAGGAAGCAAAAATAATTTGGTTGGATTATTTATTTTATAACACAGAAAGTCCCTGATAATTTTAGCTTTTTCCCCTTAGGATTGACAGCAACAAAAACCTTTTTCTTGTCTCTGTATATATCAGAGCGTCTAAAATCATAGTCTAGATTTCACACAGTGGAAAACTGCCATCTTTAATATTATTCTTAAATTTTGTGTGCACACGTGTACATAAAAATGTTAAAAATTTGAAGAGCTTGCTTAGAAATAATTTCAATTACTTTTCAAGTAGCAGGTGTGATATATATAATATACAATTATCATAACTTGATCTGCATTTGTCGATTTATGATTTTTATCTTTTTGATTTATTTTATAAATTTTAAAAAAGGAGTTGCCTTCCACAATCTGTGCTTCAGCTTCGTATTCATGCACTATATCCAGCACATGGATAAAATAAAGAGATAATACGTATCTACAATACAAGTAGGAATCTTTTTTCTTACCATGTAGCCTCTCTAGAATTCCTTAATTGAAGCAGATAAAATTAGATAAAATAAATGGGCACGCATACTTGCCTTCATCAAACTGCCTACGTTCCATACATAGTTATGATTAAAGCCCTGTTTCAAAGGAACATGTTTTTTTTTTTCTTTTTTTTTTTTTTCTTTTTTTTCTTTTTTTCTTTTTTTCTTTTTTTTCTTTTTTTTTTTTTTCTGGAACTAGCACAAGTTATACCTGGCAGCTCAGATTTTATATTGGTTTATGTCTTGCACCAATCATATGCCAGAGCAGAATATATATTTTAGTGCCTGTTTTCCTTTACTTTTCTCTGATTCCATTACAACCTTGATCTCTTGCCACCTTTATACAAAACATACAATACTGCAGACAGCAGTGGGTCATATGGAATAGGTTAAGAGGAGAAAAGACTCTACAACCAAAAGTAATATATAAATCCTTCTCACTCATTCTTCAGCTGAGTATTTTGAGAAATCATTTAATGTATTTATAGCTGACATCTACTTGGCTTTCAGTCAGTTTAAAGATCATGCAAATCCCCATGCTATGGTAAATCTTAACGGAGAGTTCTTCAGTGGGAAACATAGAAACTTTCCCTTGATTTTTACATATTTTGAATGAAAATGATCACACATATGAAAAGACAGCTATTTTAGGAGAGAGATGTTTGAACATTATAAGAACATTTCCCATGCTTTATTTTTGAATTGATTTAAACTCAGAGATATTTTATCCAATGGCTTTTCATCCAGAATTTAAACTCCACTGAAAGAGATCAGAATTTTAAAACTTGCATTTAAATTGGTGGAAACAAAAGAAATTACATTAAGAGTTTTTACAACAGCTGTTTCATAATGTATTTTACAGTGAGAAAAATAAAAGCTCACAGATAATTAGATAAATAATTAATAGATAGATTAATTAATAGATATTTGAGTATATCAGTAGCTCAGTAACTTTGAACTCCAAAGTCTTTACCAGTTTTTAAGCACACTCATTTGATGGAAAAAAAAAAAGGCAAGCTGAAGACTGTGCGTCCACTGGCATGCCTTTTAATGAAAGGAAAGAATGGTTTTCTTGTAGGTTTGAGAGATTTTATATTCTTTCAATGACCATGGCACAGGAAACAATCAAAAGAGACCCCTATCTACACAGTGGTCTTGGTCTCACGCTTTTGTATTAGGAGAGCCCGTCATATCTATATCTTGACATAAATCAATCTAACCTTCAAAAGCAACACACTGTCACTCATGAGGCGAAGTCGTATCACCAGATGGTACAACAACCTCAAGCTGGCAAGTGTCAGTTACTGGTACTCCACGCTCACACTTGTGTGTGAGAAGCGGCATCATGCACAGTATGTAACCACAGCCCACTGTACCAGCTTCTGCCAGGAGAGGTGTTTGCTCCTTTTCCAGCACATGCTGTGTCTTTCTGACGTGACAGGTCACCGTGGCTCCCCATAGGGAAATCCCCAGACCATAGCAGAATCCTCGTGTGGTTTCCAGCAGGTTCCTACATTTTGTCAGGTAAAGGGAAGCATGCCAAGTTCTGCCCCACTCTCATCCCTTAGCAATTTACACTTCTCCTTGGCTTCTGTAACCAAAGACCAAATGCAATTGCTCGTGCAAAAGCAACACAGCACAGATGCAGCAGCAGCCAACTGTGCAGAAGGGGAGCGATAAAGGGTCTGTGATAAACACAGGGCAAAGCCACAAGCCAGACTGGGCACAAACCACTCTGTACCCGCTCTGCAAGGAATGCATGCACTCACGAAGTGCTCAGACCATGTTCCCTCCATCCTCCAGCCACCCTGTCAGAGTGACAGACTGTGACTGGTGGGACTGTTGCTCCCTGCCACTTTGCCAGATGCTCATATTAGACCTGATACAAAAAGGTTTGTAGCCATGACTTCCAGTACTCACACTCACTGCTGCATTACGGAGGTTTTGCAGGCTCCTAAAGTCTCCCCTTCCACTGTACATTGATCCTTCTGGTGGATCGGAAAGGTTTTCCTGTTCTTCACTGATATAAAAATTGAAGGACAACTAAATCCTGCTAAGTAAACATGATACTAGGTTTTGTGGAGAAGCGCTAATGGTAGGCTACAGCCCACAAATTTTGTTGTTGCATTGCTTTGTTTTGTTTGTGTGATCCTGCCCAGTATTTTAAGGCCATAATGCTTTAATAGTGGACTTGAGACAGCTGTAGCAAACTTCCTTTCTTAATTGCTATGCTGGAGTTATGTCAAAATATTTTTCACCTGTAACTTGTGTCATAGTATGGAAACATTTGAAAACTATTTAATAAAACCACACAACACTAGCCAAAAACATAAGAACCTAATTTGGGAACGATGTTAAGCTGTGTGGTGTGATGTCTGAAATGTTACACCAAAACTTTGAAAAATGCGAGTTTTACAGTTACTTATTTTATGTCTTCTCAAACAATAATCAAAATCACTATAGAAGAATCTTCAATTTTTCATTTTATGGTCAATGTCAATCAAATGCACTTGAATGGTGCATTCAGTAACATTCTACTGTTTCTTAGTGAAAACTATAGAATCACAGCACCAAAACTTCACAAAGAAACTGGGGGGTTAAGAGGAAATTTTCACAGAAATCTTTTACATTAAAGTGCCTAACCCACCTGCTGCTATACACCTAGAACTGCACAGCAGAAGCAAGAGGAGAAACAGTAGAATTTCATCTCCCTGGCTGGGTGTCTTCCTAGCTGGTTATCAGAAAGCATCACAGAGAAAAGCTCCTCGGGAGCTTCCATGGTACAGACCCACTGCTCTACAAAATGGGTGCAGCCTGCGAGACCGCCACCACACTGGCTGCCCATTTCCTGTGTGCTCTGGGTATGCTGCAGATCACCCACTGACATCTTTGAGGATTTGTGTGGCTTGCCCCTCACTGTACTGGAGACTACTTCCCTAACATCACTGCCACTAGCAGTTGCTAGCAGCAATGTAACTTTAGCATAAGTCTCTCCATATTAAGGCCTGATGCTCTTCTGCTATGAGATGATTTCACACTGCTTTGGCACAGTAAAATTACCTTAAAATGGGATTAAATGACAGTAATTTACATGTTGCCCTGCTGATGGCCTATGAATTTGTGTCTTGCTATACCTGAAAATCGAACCCATTTTAAAATTCAATTTTTTGCTCTGGAACTTAGTAGGTACAGATTACTTATAAAAACACCAATTCTCTGTAACTACAAACCTACAATTTTCTCTAGTTTGCAGCACCTAGTCTAGGAAATGTAAAACTTCGTATATTATGCCTCACTAAGCCCTACTCTCTAAACTTAACAGGAAGCAAGTGCACATGTGGCTTTTTGACCCTGCAGTTACAGCCCAAATCTCAAACGTGGTATTCACATGAAGTCTGTACCCATATTGTCTGGTAGATTTGGCTTAATTTGTATGATAGATCTTCAGACTGGTCTCAGAAAAACTACATCAAACCCCATTCTAAAGTCAAGTAAGTTGACACATATGATCCTTCCCACTGGAAAATCACAAACACACCACACACTGATCTAAATGGTGGGGTTGAAAATGTGGAATATGAAGCAGCATAATATAAAGCACAATCCCACCTTATTCCAACAGCAACAGACACCAAAAATTGCTGACAGATGTGCTTGTTAACAACTAACTTATCTCATTTACCCTACCTTTTTCTCCTGAAAGTATTTTACTCAAGATAAATCCCACGTTAAAGCTGGCCTCTGCCAGACTCCACAGTTCAACTCCTGCCCCATCCAAAGGTGGAAACACACCTGAAAGGAGAAGTTAGAAAACCTCAAATCCATGCTCAGAAATTTTTTTGCGGGGACTTCTCACAAAGAGATGGTTCCGGCCTCAGTGTGCTCTATCCTCATTTACCTTTCAGTTTAACTGCATTTCATTGGCATCCATCATTGGCATTGACCATTCCATCACCACTAGAGTATCATAAGATGCAGGTTTTGTGAAGAGAATCTGGAAATGGGTATGCACAGATGTGCACACAGGCACATACGCACATACTGCTCTGTAAGGGGACTCCACACCACAGGCATGCCACAGTTGGCTCAGAAAGCAGGGAAGAAACCATGGGAGTGACCTGAACACAGAGTTACAGATGTGGCCATTTAGATGAGAATCTTCCATCTCAGAAGGTGGCACAGGCATTTGTTAGACCCAGCAGGGCCAGGCAGCTGCTGGAGCCAGAGCCAGCCACAGATATGTTGTCAAATTAAAAATGCTTTGAATCTCACTCCAGTCCTAAGAACCTGTTTCTCAAATTCTCACAACTAAATCTTCACCAAAATTTGTTTGGGAATATTTAAGATGAAGCAGAACAGTTTTCTCATAAGTACGATGTACTTCACAAATGGGGAAGAAGACAAGACCATAATCTGAAATGCTGCAGATTTATACATGTCTATCACTCCTAGGTTCATAGTTCATGCAACAGAAAAGAGCATGAGAATCAGATCCACCATCTTGAGAGTAACTCCCATTTTTCCTTTTTCTCATATCAGTTAACATGGAAGAAACTGGCATGGTACAGCCCATCACACCATTTTTTCTACTTTATATAAGGTCTTTTTGTGCTGAGGTGAAGAAAATTCTGGAACAAATGAAAATCCAGAAAATGCAAGATCTAGACCGGTGTGTAATTATGTATCTCAACACCGAGCATTTAACAAATGGTATTTAACAGAAAAGTAAAACTGATTATACGAACCAATTTCACAAACTTATTAATAACAGTAATTAACAAAAGTAAACTAAAATATATTGAATTTGATTCAGAATATCAATTCACATTAAGATTCCTAGAAAAAAAAAANATTCCAAAAAAAAAAAAAAAAAAAAAAGAAAGAAAATGCAATGAACTCACCAGAGGCAGGAAGTTGAAAGAGGCTGTTGAAAATAAATGTTACGGAAGTCAACTATCCTAGACGAGACAAGGGAAGAAAAAAAGAAGAATGGTGTTCTGTGTTCCTGGCTTTTTCAGATAGACTTCCTTTTTAACAGATTAGAACAATTATATAATTGAGAGGATAAAAAAAATCCAAAAGCTCTAAAGGTAACCAGAGATGCCTGCACATACAGGCCAAAGTAGTCCTGGCAACCGAGTCTAGTTCATCTGGAGGCAGCAGTCACAGCAGACCCAGATGCAGTGTGATGAGAAAGAATGGAGAGGTTTAGCGTCAGTCAACTTCCTGGTGAGAGCTTCACAGCTCTGCCTCTGTGGGTTTGCTGTGGGTTGGTATATCTTTCTCTCTTTGGTGACTATGGGAGCAGATGTAAAAACCTTGAAGATGGGGGAGGGAGGCAAACCCTCCAACCTGCAGAAAGCTTTCTCTTTGCACTCTGCTGCTCCTACAGCTACCTCCACCCTGCTACGGGGGCTAATGGCACAGCACAGCAGAGCACAGCAGCTCAATATGTGCAAGGAGAAAAGGAGCAGATCAACAACTGCCCCGCATGGCTACATGCAATTCACTCTCCAGCAGCAGAACAACACTTGGGATTTTCCCACAACCTGGAATATGGCCCTGCCTGGAATATGGCCCTGCCTTTACAGAAGAGAGTACGCATGTTTCACTGACTTTGTGCAAAAACCCAAGACAGGCACTTTGGACTGATTCAACATTGGTGTACACGGTTTTTGTAATTCAGTGAGGATCCCTCTGAAGTGTTTGTCAGGATTGATCAGTGGTATCATTTTATTAGCATATATGTCCTCTCTTCTACCAGCAAAAGGAGGCTGAGCAGGTAGACACACAGACATTGAGATTCCCACCTTTCCCAGCATAGCTAAATTGAGCTGGCCAGAACTGCATCACTTCCAGCTACCACAACTACTACCACAACACTGAAATCAAAGCTGTGATAGTAGTTTCAGGATTTCAAGTGTCTATGGTCTATACTTTAGGAGCCATGAGCACAAGAGGTTGTCCACTTTGTACGATCAGGCAATCAGAGTGCAGGGAGGGCACTCCTGTCCTGTTCTCCTGAAGCAGCCCAAGTGCACTGGCAGAGCAGCAGAGCTGTCCCTGAGCTGAAGGCAGGGGCCCAGATGACCAGCGCAGTGGAATGTCTGGTCCTCAGGCAGAGGCACGAGCACTGGCTTCCCAAGCAGCCTTGAAACCCAGAGGCACAGAAGTGGAAACCAAGTCCTTTTCAGCAAGTATTTTGGGCTCAGTGAAGTTATCTCAGACCATCTCTAGCCATGAAACAGTAGCAACAGACTACCTGATCCAGATCTAATGCCATGCATTTTATGTTCTTTGCAGGATGGAAACCTTCTGAAGACAGCTAATGAATTGGTCCACATTAACATTATGACAGCACAATGCATTCCAAGATAAAGTCATACTACTTCCAAAAAAGATTAAAACCCAACAGTATAATTTACAAGATAAAGCAAAAAGGAAACAAAAAGATAATTTATGTGCAGATGAAAGGCAGTTTGTGCCAAAAAATATAAAAAGAATATAGCCTATGAAAACATGCTGTAAAACTGCTGATGCAAAGCTTACAGAGTAGCACTGCACCGTTAGGCTGGGGAATCAATTTGTTTATTTTCCCACAAAATGAAATTAATCCAGTTGATTTTCAAAAGTGATGAAGGCAAGGAAGGCTCACAGAAGGCATTTTGGGAATCTATCTTCTAAAAATCTTCAATCTTCCTTTTAGTCTGAGGCAAGATTTTGAATAAGGGGCTTCAGCACATCACCAGTTTATGTGAGAACTTGTGTCTCCTCATTTTCACATTAAACATCTATTCATCTGTTTTTAACCGGGTTTGGTTTTCCCAGTAGCAGCCTAAGCAATCAGGCAGTAAGTTTCCATTGCAATTATGATAAAGCAAATCAGACACCTGAACATTTTGAAATGTTTCCATCAGAAACATTCAGAACTGTCAGAAGTAGAGAAATAAATACTATTTGCAAATAATACTGATATAAATGTCTTTGGTGATCATCACCAATTTTAGGTCTGCTACAGAGACCAGATACTTAAAAATGCAACTACTCTTTCTGGTTTTTGCTGAGATTAATCCAGATGTGAAGCCATCTGGCTAAGTAGTTTGCATTTTGGAAAGAGTGCATCCATCTGTAAAATACTTCATAAACAACTTTTGAACAGAGTGAACTCAGCAAAGAAACAAAACTGTAGAGTAAGAAACATGTTCTAACATGTCTTGATTTCCACTCATTTCCCTCCACTACTTTTCCTGAATGACCTTGACTCAATGATTTCCTAAAAATAGTTGAATTTGATTTATTTGAGACTTTTCTCAGTAATATACATGCTTCACACATTTCATCGATTATTTTACTTCCAAGAGACCTGGAACTCCAAGAAAAGACCCTCAGCTCCATGAACTCTGCACATGTAGATAATTCAAAAGTAAGATGTAAAATTGACACCTGACCTGTTTCTCTTGATCCTTGGTTTTTTGTTGGGTTGGCTTTTGGGAGTTTTTTGTCTTTCTTACCGCAGTTTTTCTGCTCCTTTTCACCTCTTCATGCTGTGCAATGAAGGAGAACATCTCGCTGTGAGAGAATAGTTAATACATTAAAAAATACATTGCTTCTCCTTTTTTAAAAAGTCATTATGAGTCATTATCTGGGACTTTCAGAAACAAACACCTTGTTGCAGAAAATATTTATAGGGGGCGGAGTGAAGGCTTGCAATTTATTTTTGCATTGAGAAGTAGGCTGACAGCAAAAAATAAAAGTCTTAAACCACAGGTTACCTAGCGGCTTATATGAAGCTATGTAAAATAACATTACTCAGGGTCTTGACATGGGCCAGTCTACAATGAAAAGTCACATTTCTTCTTAACCCACTGCTTTCTGTCCCTCTTGAAGAAAAAAAGAAAGCTGCTGGTGTTAGGAAGGGGGTTGACAGGAAGCTGTTCTTGGCCCCCCTGCCTGATTTCCTTTTTGTTCCTAGATTCACTCAGCTCTGATTTTGGCCTGCCTCAGAAAGTGTGGTATGTGCAATGCTCAGAAGTAAACCATGACATTCTTGATACCCACTGTATTTAACCCTACAAGCCTTTTTCCTGTACTAGATTGTTGGGGAAGATTATACAGGGAAACCTTATAGATATCATTGCTTGGCAGGAGATTCTGAAAATATTAAGTCTGTGAACGAAATAGAGATTTTGAGACGTGAGCAAGCCACCCAGAAGACAGAATATCGAGCAACATTCCTGGCAAACAAAGGAATGCCAAAGAGTCAAGGGGGAGGGGTCTTGCCAAAGTGGCAGGAACAGGGTAAATTTAGAGATTATCTTTTAAGGTTTAGAATGTAGCCCTTATGGTATTGTGGTAGTTCCTATAGGCTGTATGCAAATATAGTAGGATTTGTGTCCCGTACTGGTTGGTTACTGTAAGTTAGAATATTCAACAGAGAAAGAGATAAAACTGTAAAGAAACAGGAAATTAAGTCTCTTTGACGACCCTCTCAGCTGGATGCTGGCAGCTGGGAGCACGGCTCCTTCCACCCTCAGCCTTGCAATAAAGCAAGTCTCAAGGGCAACCCTGTCCTCCAAAGATCTCCTCCTTGCCATCACCATCTGCTTTTACAATAGATGATCATAAAATTACACAAAATAAAGCTTATTGTTCCTTATGTCTAGCCACTGCACCAGATATATAAACAAAACACAAGAAGAAATATGCTTACTTTGTGAAAAAAAGGGCCTAATTCTTTTTTGGTATCATTTTCAAATTGAGGCAGGAAAAACGTATGTTGTCAAGATGCCACCTGTGTGTTGGGAAAACTGGGATGTGCCTATTTGCTTTTCCCTGAGTTCCTGGGCAGTATAGGGAAATCAGGTAGGTCTCCGAGACACATTTCAACCTGGGGGTGAAGTCTTTCCCTCCCCAGGAACAAATACCTCAGCAAAAGGGAGGCTTCCTCACAGCATGGCAGAAAGCATTGCTAAGGGAGTCTCTAAAGCAGACCAGGCACAGTAACTTCTGCATTACTCATTGTGAGAGCACTCAATCTGAAAGAGGAAATGAAAACGCAGTCTCACAAGCACTTCCTATATGGATTTTGGTAAAATTCTCACACATTATTTACTATGCCTTAAGGAGTTTAGGCTTTAGTTCCTCACCAGCCTAACATTGTGGGTTAGATACCCCTCAAGTTTAGTAGTAGAGTGGCACAAACTCAAGCCTGTGCTGATAAAACAGAACCCAAAATCTAGCATGAGGCAGGCTCCTGACATATTGTGTGGGCAGGACTAGAGGCCTTCAGAGGGTGAGTCAAAGCCCTCCAGAATACTCAGACTGGAGCATGCCTGACAGAGAGGCCTAAATGAAGGAACCTTGAAATGCTACCCTTTCCTGTGAACTTTCTTGCCTCCCTCCTGAGCTACAAAATTCACCTTTTAACTCAGCTCAGCTCCTGAGCCCCTTCCCATGCCATTGCCTCTTCCGCTTCAGTGACAGGCTTGCCCTATGCTTCAGGTGGCCACAGAGCAGCCCTCCAGCTACTCCTGCTCTGCAGGATTTGGCCCTGAGCTGCCCAGTTTCTGGGTGCAGCGCTGGGATTGGTGCAAGGCACAAGGCAACTCAGACCTGGGCATGCCACAGCAGCACAGGCCTCTCAGGCCCAAAACAGAAAACCAACCCTGAGTTGTGCAAACAATGATCAAACTTGGGTTTGGTGCCAAGATTTGGGTGCAGGGTCAAGATTTGGGTGGGGTCATCTCCATTCATCCAGCCTCTTTTCAAGACTGATGCAGCTCCATACATTAAGCTCATATACTTCTGAGGGAATACAGGCAAAGATTTCCCCATTTTCTGAGACCACAGCTTTCTGCTATCTCAGCTACAGAACTATTCTTTATTACTTTTATGTTTCCCAACTGTGTAGGGATTACCAATCAGCTATTTCTCTGGGATAGTTCTCTTGAGATCAGGTTGTCAGCAACAGGCGCTATGTGACAAAACTAACATTTACATACGTAATGTTTTCTTGGAATCTGATACATAGAATTTGGTGTCCTAACTTCCTAGCACAATTCCTCCCGTGACATCAGCGTGGAACTGGTGGACAGGAAGTGATTTCCTACAGAGCAACATGAAAACCTACATCCCCTTTCTTGAAAGTGAAGCATGCTTAGGAACTGCACTAAGGATTACTTAACACCCCCGTCTCTCATCCTGAGACAGCCTAGCATAAAAGCAGTCACTTATATAATCAGAGAATGTTTTAAGGGTTAGAATGGACCTTAAAGATCATCCAGTTCCAACCCCCCAGGCCATAGGCAGGGACACGTCCCACTAGATGAGCTTGCTCCAGGCCTTATCCAACCTGGCTTTGAACAATGCCAGTGTTGGGATATCCAACAGCCTCTCTGGCAATCTGTTCCAGTGTCTAAAAACTAATTGAATCTTCTTCCCCCAAATCAGGTACTACTTCCAAAATACCCATCTGCCCTATTGAAGGAACAAGATCCTTTCTGTGTTTGCCTGGTTGTGGTTTTTTTGCTGGCTCTCTGGGAAGACATTTGCCACAGACAAATCACAGGCCAGGCATGAGGCTAAGGGCAGACCTCCCCAACTGGCAGAAGCTGCTCCTCTCCCCCTGCCTAATTTCATTTTTGTTCTCAGATTCATTCAGCTCTGATTTTGATCTGCCTCAAAGAGTATGGTGTGTGCAATGCTCTTGATACCCACTGTATTTAACCCTACAACAAGCCTTTCTCCTGTCCTAGATGATCATTATAAAATAAAGCTATTTGTTGCTTAGGTCTAGCACCAGAGATATAAACAACACATAAGCAGTGCACTTATTTTGTTTTTAAAGAGCCTATTTTTTTTTTTCAAAGGTAGAACGTGCAGAACGTGGAAACCCACATCTGTTTCTCTAAACCCTCTGACTTGCAATTTTCTCTCTCCCGGGGGACATTCACACTTCCTTCCCCCACCTGGATCTAATGCAAAACTAACGCCAGTGGCTTTGCTGTAAGCGTGGACGAGGCTGCAGTTGTTTCTCTGTGAAGCCAGCCCTCACCTGAGGCTGCCCCGGGGCTTAGAGCCACCGAGGCGCTCCCAGCGCGGCTGACCGGCCCCGCAGACGCTGGCGCCGGGCAGCAGCGCCGAGGGAAACGCTGGCTCCTCCTTTGGCTCTGAGGAGACGCGGGGCTGCGCTGTGTCACCGCAGGGAGATGGCGGATGGAGCCTCTTCTCCCAGCAGTCCCGCGGCTCCTTCCCCCTTCCCTGCTCCCGCAGTCCCCGGGCAGCGGCGGCTCCGGGCAGCTCCTGGCTCCGGGGCAATCGCCAAGCATACGCAGCCCCAGCGCCCACGGAGGGAGCAGACACCCTGCTCCTGCTCCCCAGTGCCTGCTCCAGCCCCACGACCGCGGCCTTGCCCTGCCCTGCTGGTGCTGCTAACCGTGCATTCCGTCTTGTCAGGAAAGAAAACAAACCAGGCCTCCTGCCCCAGCTATAGGAGAGGCCATTGGGGTTCCCCTTGGGAAACTCAGAAATCCAAAGGCAGCAGCTGGTTTTGTTTTGAATGTGCTTTTCCCACTTGCTCTTGCTTTGAAGAGATAGGGATAGTTACACTGCTAGTCTCAAGCTCATTGCTTCACCAGCTATCTTCTCCTTTCTAGTCCATAAACATGGAGATGTTACCCCAAAAGAAGACTCAGAACAGGAGCCTGACATAGGTGCCCTGACCTGCTCCCAAAGGGAGGTGCCCCGACCTGCTCCCAAAGGGAGGTGCCCCTGCCAGCCAGAGTGCATCATCCCTCCAAGGACGTTCTGCTGTCTATAGCCTATCAAAGTAGCTACTTTATATGGCTATCTTGATAAATGCACAAACATGTCTATATGGCACTGCAAGACAGTAAGAGGAGATAATCTGGAAAGGCAAGAGGGGCACACAGGTGTAGAAGCCTTTTACCCTGATTGAGAGGCAGGAATTCAAGGCAATGCCTAGCCAGTTAGCTGACATGGAGCAAACACTATTATGGAGAGCTCCCACAGACCAACTCCACAGGGCTACCATTTCTCCATTTACAGACTGAACTGATTAGAAGATTTCCACTGTTTGCTCACCTGGCCAGTGTGTATGACTAGCCACAAATGTCCATGAAGGACAGTGCTGTTTCTCAAGATAATCCAAAAATAACACTGATCCATGCAGTTGCTTACCAAATAGTGGCAACTCATGAGAAGCCACTGCTAGCCCAGCCAGGCCTTATTATGCAGAAAGTCAAGCAACATCAAGGGGGTCCTCCTCCATCAGGGCTTTTAAGTAGATTGCCACCAGCAACATCTGCAGTGGCACAAAACTTCACCAAACAGCACAATGCCTTTGTGTCAGTCTCCAAACAGACTGATCTGTCCAAGCATCCAACCTACAAAAACCAACCCAGGGTAGCTGATGGAGAAACCTCAACATTATCATCTTCAAACCTGCATGCAAAAATGAACTTGTCTTGCCCATCTCTAGCACAGAGCAGTAAGTATATTTTGAAAACCAACTCTACCCCACCCATCTGTAAAGAAGAAAAAAGTTCACCAAAATAATACTCCAAATACAGTATTCTCCCTCTGAGGAAGAAATGAACAGCACGTGATGTGTAATAACATCCTTTGGCACCTGTCATACAGAGAAACAACTCTGCTCTAGTAGGGGCATAGTAAGAACTGCTGCCGCCATCAGTCTATGCCATTGGCAAGGGCACCACCTATTGTCAAGCTACCTGACACACTCTACCAGCAGACACATTTAATTATGCTTCAATATTTTGAGCTGAAAAACTGTTTGTCTCAAGAAATATTTTTATCACACTACAGTTTTCAGTCCTAAAGTTCCAATAATTTTCCTAAGTAAAGACAGACTACAATATCCTATTATTGTTATTTAAAGAAGGAGACAGACTCAGAAATCCCCAGGGTGCTTTTGAAGAGCAGCTCCCAGTTGGAAGCATAGAGGCATTCAAGACAATCCCAGCACCCAGGAAAAAAGGGCATGAACTGAAACAGAAGCTGGTGAGTCAGGATGAACTGTTTTAGCAAGGGTGGGAGTTAAGCTGCCTCAAGACAGAAGGCAAATCCAGCAGCAGCACCTTCACTTTAAAATATTACAATTTGAGAGATGAATGCTCGAGCAGGACCTTTAGCCACACTGCCAGAGCAGGGAGTCCTGTAAGTAAGGAGCACACTACCAATGAGACATTTACCAGTGCTGTGGTCTAATAACTGTGGCTCAGGATCAGCCACGTCACATTTAAACCAGCATCTGCCAAGCTTTCATGTGTTCCCAAAACCTGTTTTCCCTGCTCTCTTGAACTGCTTGTAAGTTAGGGCTTTGCTGTGGAAATGCACAAGCCTGACTTGTTTCTGCAGTCAATCCAAGCTGCAAGGCATTGAAGCCATAGGAATGATTCTGCAGGAGTCTTCTTGGGTCAGAGAAAGTTGTCATCAAACTAAGCTAATAAAATAGGTTAGACTCCAGCCAGCACTTTGGTCTCGGGTGTCATTCCACACTTCCAGGACAGCTCACAGGGAAATACCTGCACCTGACCAGAACGGGGCAGGCTTGGGAAAGCCAGGCTTACTAGCTCTGTACCCACCACGGTACAGCGTTGTGCTCCCGAGGGACCCAGCCTCCCCCTGCCCGTGACTTCTTGCTAAATGAGGTCTCTCCAGAACACATCCCTCCCCCGAACTCACTGTTGCAGTGGTCAGACCGCCCCTCCCCTTGACATACACTACTGCTCTCACTGTCCCATGAGTAAGCTGGCCTGGAATAGCATCTCTTCAGCTACTTCAGGCCGAAAAAAAATCTGAAACCATGACCCTCGTTTTCAGTAATTTGAGCATTCAGCTTGCACTGAAATTCAGGCCACAATTCTGTTCCTTTTCATGTCTGCAGATGGTTGCTTCATCTCCCTACAGATGGTATCCTGAAGCCAAGCAAGTGGCTTTCACGCAGAACTCTAAGACTATTTGAAAAAATTTGATACAAGCTCAAACATAGTTTTCCAAGGAAAGACAGAAGGCTATACTTGTGACAAAAATCCTTTATTAAACTAGATTTTGTAAATTCCTTTTCATATTAGAAATTCTAAATGCAAATTACAAAATTATTTCAGTAAAAAACAAAATTATAGTTAACAGCAAAAGTACAATTTTATACAAATAAAAAAATCAATTTTTATTTTAATTTAAAAATAGAAATTTGTATCTTCCAATGTACTGGTCCTAACAGCTTTTACAATTGGTAGCTGCAATAGTAGGTGTTTTCACATGCATATTCATATCTAGTCATTTAATCCTTTACAGAGTTCATTTAGCTGAAATAACATGAACAGTTAGGCTTTGGTTGGGTTTTGATGGGGGGATATACCACATGATATTAAAATCAAAAGCCAAAGTCATTAAGTATTATCAAGGTATCCTGAAATAGTTTTAAAAATAAATTTTGGCCCTACTACTTTCACAATCAACTGAAATACTTTTCAACAGTCACATTACTTCAGACAACTTTATTCATTGCACCTCTGGCCTTTTTTTTTTTACTCTAAGATCACTCATTAATGTTAGCATGAGCATTAATTTTGTATATTAAAAATTATAATTTTTCCTAAATTAAAACTTGGTATAACTATTGAGATGTTTTGTAAAAGGAGACACAAAACCTCACATATTAAAGGCTACCATTCATCACAATCACATGCTGCTGAAGAATAGAATAGAAAGTGGTACACAAAATAGGTATTTTAACACTTGGACATTATTTCAGAGTGCTGGTGGCAATACTGCTATTTTAATTTTAAGTGTAAGATGATACAGAATTTACACAATACCTCAGGATTCTCATGGATTCTCAATGATGTAACTGCAAGACATATCAGAAAGGCTGGAACTTCTAAAATGTAACTATTTTCAAATACCATTTTGAAATAATTGTATTTCAAAGAATTCATCCCAGAATACATTATAAAATCTGTCAGAGAAATACAAGAACTACAGTGTTGTTTTTCTGGAATACTGGCAAGTACCTGAACGCATGAAGATCCTTACTGATAAAACTCTACTTATTTTTACTGTGTGCACTAATCTTCTGACCTATTTTGTATCCAGCTCAGCACAGTATTTAAGCTTGTGCTTGATATCCTTCAGAGGATCATCATATTTTCTCTGAGTCAGAACTGCAGTACCTCATTTTGAACTGCTCAAGCTGGTAAAGGCTGTGTTGTTATTTTCAATAGAGGCAAGATTGCTTCTGCCAGTGTTACGATTTTAAGCCATCATCTCCATCAAAGTTCAGATGCCAGGTGAATGACCAATCTGCATCAGGCAGGGCATTCAGAGTATGTTAGTGATGCTCAACCTGTACCCCAATGAAGGCCAATGAAGAGAGGAAGAAAGAAAATAATTCCAAACTGCTCTTGAGCTGTGTATTTCTCTGCTGACTTTGACAGACTGGAGAAAAGCTTTCCTAGCACTGGGTAGAGTTGATTTTACCCTGAAAATTTTTAATCTATTTATCTAAATAGGACTAAGGGATGAAAAAAATAATATGAAAGGACACTGAAGCAGTAACCAGTAACAGCTCCCTTCTGAAAAGTCCTAGCCCACTTACAAAGACTGTTTATGCATTTTTAATTCTTTAATCTCTTTTGTCCCCTTAAGCTTGCACTTCTAGCGTGCAGCGGTAATTTTGAAAGAGGCTCAGGAAGTGGTGTCTTCAAAAATATTCCTGAGCACATTGGTCAGAGCCATTTTCTGGGGAAGTGAGAGTCAAGTGCAATCATCATCATCCACTTGCTAAGCCAGAAGAAGGCAAAAAGCTGTGTTTCTCATCTCCAGGGTAAAGTTGTCAACTAGATTATGATGAACAGATGGGCAAGATGACAAGTTTTTCTGCCTGTCTTTTGAACTAAAATCTAAGCTTTGTCCATGTTGGGAATGGTGTGAATATGCTGAGTGAAGCAGGCTGCCTCCCAAAACAACCAGAAGTGTTGGCACTTCCTTGTTCACAGGCACCATCTCTGTAGGGCTTGGGCACCCAAGCAGCTCAACACACAACAGCCACCCAGGCCAACCAACAGGGACTATACTGCAAAGAGCTGTCTCAGAGAGCTGCAACTCCATTTGTTATAAACAGCAGCACTAAGGAAAACTTGTTCAGGAACAGAAGGAGGTTCCCTGGTCCAAAACAAACATTTTGGCCCCGCTGAGACAATTCTAGCATTTGCAACCCTGTACAGGTGATAGTCTGAACTACTGTCTTGAGGCTAAGTGCCTAAATGACATCTTGGTCCATTTTAGGCACTGTCACAGAGGATGGAGTGTGGGTTCACCACACAGGACATCAAGCAGTGGCAGAAATAGTTCCGTTAGTGCTGGTTGGGGACCACAGATCTTTTGTATTTCACCCGCTGATTCCCAGAGCAGTGCAGAGAGAAGGAAACAGAGAAAGGACACAATTCAGATGAACTAAGTACTCACAAAAAATATGAAACTTATCATGGCGGTCTATTATTATAGAAAGAGTCCCTTTGATTAAGTATTACTCAAGCTATTTTTCCACTTGAAATCACCAAGAAAACATTACTGTATCTGTTGAAGCACGAAAAACTCATTTTTAAGTCTATCATGCATCATATTCACTGTGTATGTATTAGAGTAAATACACATATATTCAGGAAACATCATGTCTTTCAGCCTGCCAGCAACTTATACAGACACATTTTCAAGTGTAACCTATTTCTGTGGACAGCTTTTCTCACAGAAGTTCTTTGTTTATTAGTGCTCATGCATACAAATTGCAGAACTTGCACACACATATACAAACTCTATGTGCATGTAGTTCCTGGATAAAATTTACTGCAAAGTGGTTAAAAATTAAAAAATTCTTCACAGAAATGCTTAATTCATTAATGTTATTCCTAATACACAATTCACACCTGTTCTGAAAAAGCCTTACAACAAAAATTCATATGCCTTGCAGGAGGCAAAGATGTAAATAAAAATAGCAATGCATTCTAGAAGCTATTTCTATTAAAAAGTGTTCTGATTGTTTGCTGGAAACATTTGCCTAAGTACAGATGTTTATATTTAGTTTTTGAAGGGTTTTGTTTGGGGGATTTTAATGTCATTTTGTTTTTTCACACAGATATTTCTAGATGCTGATGCAACATCACCAAAGTCAGAGTAACTTTTGCACTCCTAGATTTTCTAGTTAGGCAATTACTATTGCAATACTGACATTCACTTTGGTGTTAAAAATACATTTAAAATGTCTCATGATTGTATTTTCTACAAGGAAATCACCAAACAATACACAGAGAATGAAGACATTATTATTAGACACTTGTAAAGTGAAACAGTACTGCATTTGCTGCATTTAAAAAGCCACAAAGTAAGAAACCATTTTAATCCAGTAGGTGGATCCCCAAAAGAGATTGAGTAACAGCAGTGTGTTTTTCCCTTTAAGAGATCACACAAAATCTGCCAAATTACCAAACACACAGCTGGCCTTAATGCACAGGCTTTATATGCAACTTCCTTCAATATTTGGAGAAGTTTAGAATGAAGTAAGGATAATAGAACTGGTCAACCCATCATAACATAACCACTAAAAGACACCAGATTTTTGAAGAAACTTGGAAATACTCAGCACTCAGATGTAGCTGATTTGAAATACCAGTAGTTGCCCAGTTTCAGCCTCTCCTTTGCTCTTCTGAAGAATTTTCCACAAAGTTCTGAATTACATAATAACTTTGTACAAGACAATATGTTTTAGAGGTACAGAAGCCACAGCAATCAAAATGTGCAGGGGTCAAAAGACAGATTAGGTATGTTAAGAAGACAGTTATATTAAAAATTATACCTTAACTTCCCTTAAAAACATATTTCTCAGCAAAATTCTTACTCTGCATTTTTGAGACTTGAAATCCTTTGAAGTATCTTCCTTTTGCAGGTTCAAAAAAGGATCTATTCCACACAAAAATTTATTGGAAACATACTGACAAATCCACTTGCTGTAAATTGAGATCAGTTCTAATAAAATATCATCCTTTAAAACAGATTACAAAATACCAGTGCAGTTGTTCAAAACATGAGGGTTTTTTTTCTGTTACCCAGCAGTCATCTGACACCTCAGTTTCTACATTCCTCTTCCCGTAACTCTTCAATTCAGCATGACTTTCAGGCAGCCTGGTTTTATTTCTGTGAATCTATGAAACAAGCAAAAAAGAAGCTTCAACATATAAACTGTATGCAATGCCATCACTTTCAATTCTCAACAACATATGGAAAGTATTAAGGTTCTCAGTCAAGTATATGTGCATGTGAGAGTCAGGAAACCAACATTATGTCCTCGGATGTGACACTGAAGGATTTTTCAGTGTCTGGAGATATGAAGACCTGGAAAAAGCAGAAATTAAGATGAAGATTTGAGAAAAGAAAAAGCTGCCCAATATTCTTGGTTATATTCATTCTGTTCCTCTGATCCTGTTCCCCTTTCATTCCGTCTTCATTCAAAAATAGATTTTCATCCTTCTGTTTTGTAGAAGCCAAGAAAAAAATGGGAAGTCATTGCTGTTTTCAAGTCTCACGTTTATGCTTACCTTCCCACACTGCTCTATACAAAAAGCAGCAAACACACTGGTGCCAGCCCAGACTTACTAAATTGCTATCCCTCATAAACTGAGCACAAATGCAAGTATTAGGAACCAATAAAAAGCAGGATTAACAACTTTTCACAGTAAAGCTAGCAATCTTGAATGGAAATATGGAATTAAACTATCTCAGAGGAAAGGATCTAACATTTAATAGGTGCTACACAACTGCATTGGATTTGTGAAACAACCAACTCAATTTCATCTGAAACAGCAGACCTGCCCTAATCTGTGTAGTAGTTTAACAGCATTCTAAAACTAAACTTCAATTTTCAGTTAGTTAAATGTGGGTTAAGAAAAAAAAAAATATCAGTAACAAAAATCTAAACTCACCTGAAGTTGTGGCTTGTGAGGTATCTGATAGCTGCTGGTCTGATGCGAGCGACTCCTCCCTGACTATGGCTTCCTCTTCCCGTGATAACACTGAGATATGGTTTACCGCCAGCCTGCCGGTACTCTGCAACAGCAGGAATTGTAACCGTCACAGCTTTCCTCAGCAGAGACCTGGCATGCAGTACAACCCTTCCAGGCATTCTTCTGAAAACTCTCCACTACTCATTTTGAGCTTTCTTTTCCCATGCTGATATGCAAATTTCAGACACAAATGGCAATTTTTCCCCATTCTCAAAAAAGTCAGATTTTTAAAATCTAGATTGCTTGCAACAGGCATATTGTGATCATCACAAAATCCTTCCAACTTCATAGAAACTTTACTGTTTCTTCATCTAATATTCAATTGGAATTTACTTTCTGCGATGAAAATTTAAATTGCAAAATTAAAAGAGGTAGGTGTCATTCATTGAATTTTTAAGTAGTGCTTCTGTATTGTTTCGTGTTTAATCCTTAATTAAGGTGAATAAAGAAATAATGTTTTATTGAATAAAAAAATTATTTTTTTTAGAAGAAGAAAGAAAATATAAATCCAGCTTTTGACACTTATGTCACATTATTTGGACTATCTTCTAAAACACTGGAGCATGGAAATCAACAAATCAGCATAATCCATGAGTTTTATTATGGCACTTAGCCCTTATAACAAAAGAAATTGCTCTGTTCCCAGAGATAACAGCGACCTAAATTGATGAAGAGTTTGAAAAAGAGGAAAAAAATAAACTAACCTGGATTCTCACAACTAATCAAGATTTGCCAGTTTGTAATTACCGGTTCACATGAAGTGTTTCTTTAACTACTCTCCCCCACACCATAACTTTATTTAAGTTATTTATTTATTTATTTATTTACTGTTAATCCTGCCAGCAAAAACATTCCCAGTATTGATCCTTTTTTCATGTATGTACAGTCAAACCGACTTCTTTTTTTTCAGATTTAGGTGAATAGACTGAACAGAGAGGCCCTACTATCAATTTCAGCATTCCTGATTTAAGTACAGTTCTGGAAATTTAGTTCTAAAAAACATTAGGTTACAGTTTAAATTACACAAATGTCATTGTAGGAATTGCACGAGACAATAGAATTTAATTATCTCTGATGCATATTGAAAGACAAAGGTTATCTAAAGCCCCACTGGACACTTTTATTTATACTCTGTGGAGGAGCTGATTCAAAAAATCAGGTTTGTGCAGCAATACCTTGTGTAAGAAATGTTTGTTATAGAAGCATTCCCAGTGTGCTTAAATTTAGAGGGTAAACCAGCAATGCAGAAAATTTATCTTTTTACAGCATGGACACTAATGAAGTACTTGAACTGTCCACTATGAGAAAAAATGAGCTCTCCAGCAAAACTGCATAAAATGACATTTCTGGAAGCAACAGTATTCTGATCTCAAGCAATGCTGCCAACAAGCTGATACAGAAGTTTCTGAAAGGTAGCTCAAATCTCACACTTTCATGTAGAAGTTGAAGACAATATCACCATTGTGGTTAGAATTCCAACACAGTAATTCTTCTTTTAAGATTCTAAAAGCAACATAGTTGTGACAAAGCAATGCAATGGTGACACATATGTTTGCATCATCAACTCAGTTAAAAATGTCAGGACGGACAGACCAAGTATTCAATAATAGTAATAAAAAAGGGGTAAAACAGAATGAAGAAGATTTACAAAGAAGCAGGGGGAGGAGGGCAAGACAGAAAGCAACAAGAATTATTGTCGTGTCAAAGAAAAACAATTCCATTGGGATGAAATGAAAACAACACTCTTTGAAAACAAGACAACACAAAGTCTAGTTGTTTTTAACATTCATTCCCTGTAATTGCCATGTAATATTGCCATTTATCACGATTTCTTAATAGAAAATGAGAATCATTTTTAGGGGGCAAGATTTATTACCTAAATCCTACCTTCACTTTTTTCCTGCAGCACTCTGGACAACTGATTCACAGCTTCATCCACATGGAGACCATGCAAATCCAACACATTCATAGGCAGCAAAGAAGTATTTACTCTCTCAAAGATTTGCACAGCAGCAGCATGGTTAGCTTCCTTCATCTTCTGCTCATGAAGGCGACCCTTTATTCATAAGCACAATGACTATTACACACGGAGAAATAATTTAAGCTCCACACTGGTCAGTGGTTTCAAAATGACAGCACTGGCAGGGTGCTTTTAGTTCAAGTTTGAACGAGTAAAATCTATCTTTTGCAAGATGCTCAGTGAGACCTACTCACAAGATTTAATGAAATCTGCTTGTGAGAAACTACTCAAAGCTGACACAAAGAAGACATTACAACAAAAGCCTTACAGGGAGAAAAAAAAAAAAGGCAGAAAAGGCACAAAATCATAAGGTCTTTATATAAGCTAAAAAGTTACACTCCATACTGAGTTGCAGATTTATTTTCCTAACAACAGATTTTTATTTCCTGCAAGTATTTTGCTAAAGTTATAATGAAACAGTGTCAGAGAAACTGCCCAACAGATTAGGAAAAGCCTGCTGACTGTTGTATTTGAGGTTAATCCTTCCGAATGCATTCCCAAAATTTCAGACAAGCCAAGGGTAAAACACTAATAATAACAATAATAATATTGCCTATTATCTCTCCTAATACTTTTGACATCTTTTATGACTGACAAGGTCAGTAAGTCCCTTCTGGAGTGAGGGCAAGGAGCAGTACAGTTAGTCACCTTACAAAGTGTACAAGTACCAACTCCTTCCCATGAACCTTGCAGTGGTGGTAATAGCTGAGAGATCAAAGCAACAAATTATGTCCTTGAAGATCTGTAGGCAGAGTCTGAAAAGGAATGGAAAATTTAACTCCAGGTATTGGACTGACAAAGGCTCAAGAGAAGAAGAAGTGAAACTCTGTCTTACACTTTCTTAAAATGGATCATCTGAAGTGTATTAGTGTCAGACCCAAGACAGCAGCTCTGTAACTCACTTGCAAAGGATTCCCAAGACAAAGGCTACCAAGCATAAAGTATTTTTTATGAATAAAGGTAGCTAGTTTGCCTTTTTATTATTTAAGGAAAGTATATAATAAATAATTTTCAATACATTTATAATAGACAGTATTTGTTCTTATGGATAGGAACAAAAGTAAGACAAGACTTGAAATTACACTTCTATTTAAAATCCTGCACACCTTTGTCTCAAAACTTCAGGAATATATGAATAAAGACCATAAAAGGTTCATTATAAACTTAGATAATGCACAGTAGCAATCTAAACATGTAGTTGTACCACTTGCATGAAAGCTTTTTGAATAAGCAAATTCAAGTGATTATTACACTTCTGTTCTGTCATGATACAATTCAAAGTTTAGAATTAAATGCTTCTATAATGTGAATTCTTACCAAATTTTTATATACTATTAGATGAGGGGAAAACTAGAGCCTTTGAAGATATTTGTAACAGATTTTTAAAGTGTGATGTCAAGGGAGGGTGTCCTGTGAAGGCATCAAGAAACCAACTAAGAGGAACTTTGATTACAAGAGATGAGTCTTAAAACCAAGAGTATGATCAACAGCGCTGATCAGCAGTACTCAAATTGGTACATACTAAGAAATGTGCCTGAATCAAGACCAAAGAGCCTGTGCTCCAAGGCCAGAGCATGCAAGACTGATCAGCAGCAGATCTACACTCCATAACCAGATGTATTGTGAAAAGCATGACATGCACACCTCATTTATCCCAACCCAAGACAGACTGTAGCCATAAAGATAGTCAGAATGAAGAAGTGAAGACTGCAGGCAGCAATCTTGCCCAAGATTTATGGAGGATGAAGCAAGCAAAATTCTGTGGCAAAAGATGACATCTTAACACCTGTCTGATTCCTATGAAGTACAGAAGATGTGTCTAAAAACAGTTCAGCACCAACATATACAAAGGATTCAAAAAATCATGTTTGTTGCAGTCCATGTCACACTCCAGTGAATCTAGCCAGACCACTTGGACACAAATCTTGGTGTTTTAAGTATGTGATGTGATATGAGAGAGATCTCAGACAAAGGAGTATGTGTGACTAAGCACTAGGTTATCACCTTTCACGAGGTCTCACACCACATTTGGTTACATTAGCTTCCTGTGCCAGTATCATTACTAGAGGAAGTGATTTTACTTGTGATTGTCAATATAACACACAGGGAACAGTGACCAAATTCATCAACTCTAGTAGGCATGATGTTTTCCTTATCACTTCCAATTCAGTGTTTAAGTACCTCCCTAAGTTCAGAGAAAAAGCACAATATTATTGTTTACCTGATGTGCATAAAATGCTGCCACAGGCTTCATACCCATGCGGTAGGCCTCCCCAGCCTTTTTCAAACATTCCTGTCTCTTTTGCTGGTGACAAAAAGCTTCTGCTCTTAAATCATCATACTGTGGATACTCAAAGTCTTGAAACAGTTCACATAAAGGATCATCCTCTTCCTTACTTTTTTTTGCCTGTAGGAATTTGCATTGTTGAAGTTATGGGTGCATTGTACGGTGTTTTCATTAGCATAGTTTTGGCTATGTTTGTAACTATGGTTAAAAAAAATTATAAGTACCTTCTTCTCACGGTTCTTTGCAGCACTGTATGAAGAAACAATGTCATTTTGCTGAACACTTTCTTGAGCTATAACTGTTTTTACAGGATCTGCCTCCAGTACACAGTTCAGAAACTGTTCAGTTTGTTCTAAAGAGTAACTGTAAAGGATAAATAACATCTGTGACTTTACAAATATATCTTAAGAGCTGCTATATTTATCTAAATTCATTATAACAAGCCTTGATATTGTTATAGAACCAGATTACAATGAAAATGAACACTGGAATGGGATATTTCAGCTTATTAAAGAAAAGCTTGCAGACTCCATTTAGGGCATTACTGGCATCAACACACATGCAGTCTTGGTCGACTGAAATATAACTGAGGGGCATTTGAACATTAAAAGGAAAATGACATACTGAAATAAATTGCATCCTATCTTAATCAAAGAGGCATTAATAAATGCTACTCTTTGGGCTGGGTAAGACAGTTCATTTTAAATCTTCTCTGGTCAGGGTTAGATAGTTCAAACTTATTTAAAACAAGCTCAGCTTTCTGAAACCCTAATGAGGGAAAATCCTTGCATTTTTAGTAACTTTGTTATCAAATTTATTTAAGACATCGGTTGCCAACAGTTTTCTAATATGCCCTTCTTCTTTTCTCTTGCTCTTTAGTAATCTAACAAGAGCAGACTGATCAAAAATAAAGACAGATTTTGGGAAAGGCAACACTATGAAGACAATTTAGACTGTGAAAAATCAGATGGAGAAATGTTTGAATTATAGAAATGGATGAAGGATATATTTTAAACAGAAAAGATTTTTATAGCAACCTGGACAAGTAGCATGACTGACAAGTAGGTATGCAAACCCACATGTAGAGACAGACATTCAAATGCCCAAGGATGAAAAAAGATGTTTGTCTTGAAAAAAAAGGTTCACTTCTCAGAAACATGGCTTTAAGAAGGTAGACAGATATCCCAGAAATATAATGCAGAAGAGAGAAAAAGAATGTTAGCAGGAAGAGATGGAGAGATAGCTCATTCCTTCAGAGCAGCTTTAGTAACCAGGGAAGCTCTCACAGGTAGCACAGGTGATGGTAAGTATTTCCCTCTTGGGCAGATGCCATTTCCTGTGAACCTACTATTACCACACCCACTAATTTCTCCCACTAGATTTAAACCTCAGCTCTTGAGAAAATACGCAGTTCCACTGAAATACAATCAGTGGTCAATAGCCAGAGACATTCTTCTCTCAGTGAAAGAAACTGTCTATTCTTCCCTAAAAAAGAAATGTGTCTAAACTGTCTTTGTCTAAGACCAGCTAATTTGCCTTTATTTAGACTAAAAAAAGCACTACTTTGGGAAAAGCCATTCTTTAACAGTACCTTAACTCTCAGTATTTATGACTGTACCTGAGTACCACTTTTAAAAAGAAGTAAAAAGATTTCTTACTTATTGTCCCTGAAGACATCCATTAAGAAATTTTGATTAATAGTTGGAAACATCTCAAAAAGTTGCTTCTCCTTTAGTTTAGCAGCACAGTCTTTTCTAGCTGTAGAAGGAACACGATTCTACCCAGAAGACAAAAGAAATATATTACAAGTTCTTGATTAGAACAAAATATAGTAAAGGTGGAACCAACCCAACTTTGCCATTATTTGTTATGATTTAAGAAGTATCTACTCAGTTGGTATGCACCCAAAGCAATGACAATGTGCCAGATGAGCCTGCCACACTGATCAACATGAAGTAAGGACAGCTGAGTTGTATTATACACCACTGCAGTACTCTGTAGTCTTTTGAAGTAATGCAGCTGGAGCTCCCTCATAATCTGGACAAAATAAAACAAGGATTTTTAGGAGGGATTTAAGTTTTGAAATCTATGCCCTGCCAGTCCATCTAGTCCACTGCTAAGCCTGTGCAAAGTCCACCTCTATTCTCTATACTGAGGCCCTGGGTTGAAACAATACTTTATTATTAAGCAACATAAACAATTTTGGTTTGATGTATCTGAAGCTGTGTCTATAATAAATATTCTTACTTGTGAAGTCATCTAAGGACATGACATAATTATAGCCTAGAATCAATTGGACTGATTGTTCCAATATTCAGATTTTTTTAAAAAAAGAAAAAAAGTGGTCAAAATAAAAGCCAAGCTCCATGAATCCAAACTGAAAATAAAGCTGTGGACATGACAGTAGTTACCAGCAGGGCACATACATGCAGTTCAAAGAAAGAATCCACAAGCCATTTTCGAAGTACAGGCTAATCCATACAACTTTCTACACCAGTTCAGAGCTGCTCTACTTTAGGACAGCTGCTTATCAGAGACTATCACAAATAAGAATGCCTGTTCTGAACAGCACGCGGGAAGTAGAGGACACTATCAGGCACAAGCCAAACAGGCAGGGTATGGGAACTCTGTGGAAAAGAACTAGTGAAAATCTATTAAAGAGTTACTGTTTTCTGAGAAGTGGCTACAGAAACTTGTTTGAGATTAACCTCAAGTCAAGTCCTTATTTTAATGTCTCATCTGTTAGGAATGTTGTGGGTTCTCCTAACAAAAAAGAAAAAAAAATTACAACCAATTCATTACACTTCTAAACAAACAAGGCATGGAGCCAACTAAGAACTCTTTTTGATATTACTGTCACAGTAAAAAGCATGGAAGATCACACTGATCCTTGGTTTTAGCTGAGCAACCAAAAAAAAATTCAACCAAACACAAATGCTAACCTGGATAGAGAAATGCAGTATGATGTATTTGTAAAATAATCAAAACATTACATTCTAAATGAGACTGTATTTTTCAAACAGAACCATCTACTTCATGCAAACTCCTGTATCACAGTAATCAACAATACTAATTGGCATGCATAAGTCTCACAAATTCAAGCTGTAATCAACAGCACAGGAATGAGTCACCAAATAAGACATACTCTATTTTACTAACAGTAATGAATCTAAACCACATTATAAAAGTGGCGCCATCCATACCAGATCCTCTCTCTCCTGCATTGCTATTTCTTCAGAGATTATTTGCCTGAGAGAGACTTTCTGAATCTGAGCATTCCAGTGATCCATAAATGGAAAAATGTCTGATGTTGCTGGGGTTTTTGTGTGTATATCATTAGATGTGTCTGCAGCCGAGCTCAATTTTTTCTTCTGTATTTTGCTGTCTGCATTCTGAGATAACAGCACTTCTGAGTCATCTGTATTTATCTGCTGAATCACTGCAGGACATTTAAAAGCAGTAAAAGTAGAATGACAAAACACTTTTTAGCTTTTATATACAATGCAATGCCAAAATAATTAAGACAAGTTTTTCAACCTATACAATTTGAGTTTTGATAGAACGAGATTATAAATGCTAAAACAGAAACCAACACATTGCTTTCATCTTCTTCACTTCCATTTTCCAAAGACTGTCTGATAATCTTTATCTATTTTCTGAAACAAAACCATCAGACTTCCTCACCATATTTTCAAGTGCTAAGATGTTACCTAACAGCTGTAAACACCTTGCACATGCATTAAGTGAGGTATTGTTTGTTTTTATAAAAGAATCACTGATTCATATGTCTACCTGCCTTTCTTCTACAACTTAAGGACAGATACTTAGCAATCTGGTTTTATACTTCTACAAGTTAATGTCAAGTTAATGGCAACAGCACTGTTTGGTCACTAGTTTGTACATACATTGCAATCAAAGTCTGCAGTGGGGTTCTGCAATAGAAGGACATTTCTTCTGGCAGCTGAATGAAAAGTGGATTGCGAGAGACGTTAACACTTTTCTAACAAGGCATCCACCTTCCTGCTAAAATCACCTCTGATGACCAACATGGGAATGTTGTATTCCTGACCCTCCTTCCTCACCTGCAGAAATCTTACTTGGCTAGTAATTCTCTGGCTGCTCCTTTTCCTGCCACAGAGAATTCCTACCAAACAGCTGTCTGTTTCAACCAGAGCTTCTCTAATTTTTCTGAATGACAGAATTATAGGCTTCATCTGGAACTAGTGACTCTACTTATAATTAACTTCTGTCCCCTCCCCCATGCCATCGTAAGAGACTGGTAAATGGATCCAAATGCAATAAAGTTTAGCCTAATAAATAAAGTCATCATTTCTCAACTGATGGAGTATTTGCAACCTTAAGTTTGAAATATAAACACTTTTATAATGAACATTAAGTATTTTTACAATTAAAAGAAATACACAGCATACCTTCTGCAGACAATTTACATGATTCATCTCTCCTCTGACGCTTCTAAAGAAAAATAGTAAAATTATGAAAGTTTTAAGTTACGAATTTTGCAGGAAAACTTTGCCAGTGTTAGCTTCTAATTAAAGCGGTTTCAAAATAAGGCCTCACAATATTTCTCAAAGATTCAGTATTTTAGAAGAAATATATTTAGGAAAAATAATTATGAAGTGAGCTTTATAAGCCAGAATTATCTTTCTAAAAATACATCAAAGCAGAGAAGCAAGCATGCCCCACTGCTACGACTTCATAGCTTTAATTATATAAACCAAACAAAAATTTTGCCAAAAGACATTCCAAATTTCACAGAGCTGTAAAGAAACACAGGTTAGAGAACTCATCTCAATTATTGCACATGGAGATGTTTTGTATAGAGAATAATTCATAAAAGAATTCTTTTTGCAGGTCAAAAAATAAAAGAACAATTTTTGGCCAGTGGCATTTTTAATCAATCTTGTAGTGAAACTGTGCACTATAATCCTTCTTTTTCAAGAATCTTGTTTTCATGATGAGGCACTGATGGCATCTCTTAAAATCTCTTTTAATAGCTCAAATGATTATGACATACAGATACACTCCACACATTTTACACACTACTATTACATTTTATCATTGTTCTTGCACAGATAACACCTTTAGACCAAGACATACGGAGACAAATGGTTTGATAAAATACAGGCATGCCACACCGTATCATAAGCAAGAATTCTACTGACCAGAATAGATTCTTTCCATTTTTCATGAATCACTTTTGCCAAATTCAGATCAATATGAACCACACAATCCTCAACAGTTAGTGATCCTTGTGGAACAAAGAGAATATATTCATTAAAAGCATTCTATAAAAACTTATGAGCAATTAAAGTACAGTATCCTAGACTTATTAATTTTAACGTGGAAATGCTACATAAACTGGTCATGCCTGAAAAAAATTCTAAACAAACAAAAGCATTCCACAGAAATTGTTTTCAGGTGTTCAAAAGCTCTGAAAGGGTAGAAAACAAATAAGTTAACATTAACTGTATATTATTGAACTATGATTACCTGGACAACTGTATTTTTCCTCCTGCTTTCTGCTTTTTCTAGCAGACCCTTCTTTTTCAAAGTCATTGTTAATTGAAAACAACAGTTTCATCCATGAAACTGATTCTCCCAATTCCATTGCAATCCACATGGCAACTGTTTTTCTATACAACATACCCACCACAGCCCAACAGCAGCCACATCCCTCCTTTCCAACACACAAACTCAAGAGAAATAAACTCCAACCATCCCCCCAAAACTCTAAAGGAAACAGCAGAAATTATCATGGTACCATAACAAAAGCTCTTTTTCCTAAAAAGGTTGTTTCTCACCCTTCAAAAAATAAAAGCAGCAAGAAGTATGTATGCATCAAATAAAAATTTGGGGCATACTTCAGACACAAGAAAACACGTTTCTGCTATAAAAAGCAAAGTTTTTTTTTAAAGGAGGTAGGCATGTAAGGCAAAGAGGCCAGCAATCAAAGCCACCAATAAATCAGGTAACCAGGGTTTCACATAAAGCAATCTTCAAGATGAAAGACAGAAAAGAGAAAAAAAAGGAAAAAGTGTAGGGGAAAATGAGAGAAAAACATCAAGCTGTATATTCCTATATTCTTTTTTTCTATCACTCTTTAATTTTTGACATGCATGTTCAAGCTGCTTATGGCTTCCTTAACCTAGACTGGTCTGCTGTCATCTTTTAAGTATACAGCCGCACTTCATCTCCCTTAACCATTCTTCTTCTGGTCCCCCAGCTTAACTGAGGCCAAAAGGTTTTTCCCCCCCTTTCTTCTTTCCTAATCAGCCATAATTTGCATATTCCTTTAAAGTCTGAATATAAGCTCAAGGGCCTGTTGCTCAGAATGCAAATAAGCCAATATATGTTCTTTTTATTTTGAACTATGTTCATGTACAAAAGGACAAAGGCAGAAAATAACACTACTGCACTTATATTTTATGCCATGCTTAGTTCAGTTTCATTTCTGCATTAACAACATCAATTGCCAGTATCATGAGGAATTACAGGAATCTATTCCCTAAAAATCAAGCATGAAGGGGAAAGAAGCACAGGCAAAGAAAGAAAGGTTTCCTACCCAAATAATTTTTTTTTCATAAAAACATGTATATAATTACATCATACCTGCATCAATGCCAACAGGTCCAAATATCTCTTTCAGCTGGAGTGCCAGTTCAGGAGGCAATGTTAGTTCTAGGCAATCTATACTGAAGGCTGCATGTGATGCTGGTATAGGGCTTTGTCTCTTGGCTTTAGCTGCAGCCCTGCTTGAAGTTTCAGTTTCTTCTTTACCACATATCTCCCTGGAATTCTCCTGAGTTTCTTTATCCATCTCTAATTCTTTATTGCTCCTAGGACGAACCACAGGTGCACGATCCATTTCCAGTAACAAACCAGTCCCTTGGGAACTTTCAGCATTGCTTCCTGAAGGGCTCCTGTCACTTTCATTGTTTAATTCAGATTTCAAATTGGTAGAAGTTGTGTTAGGATCACGAGGCAAACCTGAATCAAGTTCTGAAAGTGATGGTTTATTTACACTTTCTTCAAGAGGACTCTCGCTCTCTCCCTTCTGCTTTCGTGAAAAGGACAGCTCAATGACACCTGCTGCTGAGTTGCTTGTGTCAGTTCTAGGGGCTGAATCCACAGAATTTTTCAGTTCCACTGAATCATCCAATGAGGTAGCAATGAATGAGTCAGACACATCAGCACTTGTCACAGCTGTCTTGGCAGCCCTACTTTCTGCAATGCTGAGTGATGAGTTCTTGCCTTCTAAAGCCTCAAAGATATCACCAGCCCCAAGTACTTGAGGGGTTTGTTGGCAGTCTTTGAGATTCTCATCATAGTTTGTACTTGCCTTGAAATCAAGGTCTGCGACCACCGGCTCAGCTTCACTTACCTGAAAGCTTTCAGTATCAACGGCTTTACGTAACTTTTCATCAGAGTCTAAAAGCAGACCTGTGGCCCAATCTATGTCTTTGTTACATCTCTCATACAGATCTTTCAGAGCTTCAAATGAAACAGACTCAAAGAGCTTACAGAGCGTATCTAGTTCTTCAGACTCATCAATATTGATAAGCTCACTTTCCTCCACAAAAGTACTTTTATCATACGTAACTCGATAGGGTATTTTTTCCTGAGAATCTGAGGCATTATCTATGTCTTTGGGTTTGAAGCCATCCAGCCTGCCATGCAGTATTTTTGTTGTCTCAGGAAAAAGCATTTTCTTTTCTAATCTCCACAGGAGAGCAAAGTCCTGTGATTCAGTCTGTGAATGGCTACTTTTTTGCCTGCATAAGTTTGTGTCCTGTTTTTCTTCTGCCACATTAAGTTTAGACATGTGGTCCTCTTCTCTGGGATGTGGCAAGCTGCTGTTTGTAAAAGTGAGGGCTAATTTGTGATGTTTCCTTGTTCTCTTACTTTGCTGGGATTTTTCTCCACTTACTGTTTCACTAGCTACTATTTCCTCTTGGTGCACAGACAAACTCCTTATATCTGGTTGCTCTTCAGGTGACCCATGAATCACAGGTACAGTTTCAAAAGCATTCATATTAGTGTCATCTTCAGTATTTCTGTCTTCATCACACTGATTTAAATTTGTCTTTCTCATTCTCCTTGACCTTTGTTGTCTCTGTTCTAATGAGGCGGAGACAGGCCAATATTCTAACATTTGCAATTCTGGTGTAACTTTATCTGAACTAACAGAGTAATAGCTACAGGGTAGATTTTTGTCCTCACATCCTTTCTCAACAGTATATGTCTCAAGCAGGCTCACTTGCTCTTTACCTATCTCAGAATGCTGCTGACTGGGAGTTTCACCTTCCTTATCACCCTTCAGTGGAGATTTTTCTAGTCTTCTAGATCTTTTGACTCTCTGTCCCATTGTTTGTTCCACAGGCCAGTCACCCAGAAAGTTTAGTAGTTCTGGTTTTCCTGATGTGTCAGAAGCCAAACTGCTTGATTCTACTGTGTTACTTATTTGTGTTGATTTTGGTTCCATACATATTTTGCCCAGCTGTTCAACTGCAGTTTGAACTTTGAGACTGTTGTTATCACTGTGTTCCTCAGCTCCACCTGTGTGTAAGTTCACAGTCTCTTCAGCTGGGATCACATCTACCTCATCTGTTTCTGCTTCAGTGGTTTTTTCTGGTTTTAATCCCTTTTCTTCTTTCTTCTCCAAGGGCAGTTCTTTTTTGATGCAATCTGACAAATTAATTTCCAAGTCATCTTGAATAGTGCTGTTCTCAGAATTGTGTTGCACTGAGTTATCTTCCATTTCTTTTTCCTCTTTCTGAAAATGCTCAGGATCACAGCTACTTTCTAGTGTTAGAGGAATACTGGGAGAAGTTTTATCAACTTCAGCTAATTCAATAGGCTCCACCTCAGAAGCAAAACATTCTTCTTCCTTTACATCAGAATGTGCCTCTCTGTTTCTGAAAGACAAATTGGAATGAAATATAAACCCATTTCAAACCTTCTTAAAGCATTTGTCCACATTTTTAACTCCCATTAGAACTAGAGTAGAGAGTTTAACCTAGTCAGACTTCTAGTCAGAGTAAAACAGATTTATGACTAAGCTGTAACTCCAACACTCCTCAATAAAAAAGGAGCTAAGCAAAGATGAACTTTCTTTAGTAACTATCCCAGTCTTACCAGAGGACAGGGCTAAGAACACTTTCTCAGGAGTCAATCTCCCCACCATCCCATTTCCAGGATTCAGTTTTGAATCAAAGCACTTTGCTGCCAGATATTTCCTCATTCAGATCAGCAAGCCTAGTAAATACACTTTTATCTAATGATTGTTGCTCTCTCCTGTTGGCTTAATGCTAAAGACAGTCTAGACATTAACTAGGAGAGAATGTGCCTTTTCTTGTCAAACCATTTTTCACAATCAACTACATTCCATTTATTATCATTTCAAATACATCACACATGCAAAACCCAAGTGAAATAATAACTGAAATAAAATCTGATTTCCTATGTGTCCTAGTTTTGGCCAGAACACAGAGGTTATTCTATACCACCTCATGCCATTGCTGGAGCAGGAATGGGAAGAGGAAGGGGGTGGCGAACGAGCAGTGCATGGTTTGGGAGTCTCAGTGGGGCACTGAACTGGGGAGTGCCATTGCTGAGCCGCTGTGTGTAATGCACTGTGTCCTGACCCAGGCTGGCACAACAGTCATGGATACAACCAGTGGAAACCTAGGCAAGTTTAAACCGAGTATACTGAAGAGCAAGTAGGTAACTTGTTACTATTGCACAAAGAATCCACCTTCTACCACAAAGATATAATCTAATATCAACATACAAACTTGGAAATAGTAATTTGGTCTTATTTAGGACTACGTTCTTCTAAAAAATGATTTACAGATTTTAAATGCTTCGTATCTATAGCATACATCGAACAACACATTTCTAAGATCACAGAGAGTCAGTCAAGATTGGCTTCTTGAAAAGTAACACAGCCATAATGGGAGGCTGTCAAAGCATTGGAAAGTTGATTAGATCCCTTGACTGCTCATTTCTGAAAATCCTGAAATTCTTAAAAATTAAGAAAACTATGTAGGGATTTTTTTTTGTTACTTAACTTTCTTTTTTAATGCATTCACCGTTCAACACTATTACCCAGGTTTTGTTGCTAAGAAGCTAAAAGGCTACATTTTTAGCCTTTTACTTGATGCTACAAAGCTAGTGAAAGACTAACCTCTGGCTTTCCTCCTGACAAGGTTCTTCACTCCAATCAGAAGCTTCTGATTTGTCTGGAACTGAAGAATCCAATATAGATCTAACAGTAAGGCAGCGTTCATACCGTTCCAACATTCTTTTGATCTTTTCTTTAGATACACCATGAATGTTTCTCCTATGAATTGAAAACAAACAAACAAACAAAAAAAGAAATTTCAGACTTGTGTATTACAATGACAAAAGAGAATAATTTAATAATAATTTAATAAATTTACAGCAAGAGTAACCAAAAAATTCAGGGAGCCAGATGAAAAGCTGTGAAACAGCAATTCTTTCTGTATCAGTGTACTAAGGCATTGCAAACAGGATACATCAGACAAATGGCTGCTCCACTTCTCTACCCCATCTGATCTCCCTGTACTGCAGTTGGATGTTTTGCCTAATACTAAAATCTAAAACTGTACTAATAATGCATCTTCTTAAAGTAAGTTTTAGAAAATACACTATTATCAGATCCTGACAGCGATGCAGGGTATCAAACTGGTTACAGAAGACTTCTGAATTTAGTGTTATTTCTTTGGTTTTGCTCAACTCAGAACTCATTGAGCCTTTAAGAAAACCTATTCACGTACTATTCTGGACACTTTTTGGCCAGAAATTTTCACTAACTCTGGTAAGCACCAATAAGCACTCTGTTCTGCTGCAGTTTCACCTAGAACAAGTGAATCTTGCCAAGGTTAGTAAAAGAGAAATTGAAAATACAGAAGAAAAGGTTTAACTTTTATTTTAAGAAGGAAAATAATCCACCTTAGCTCACTTAAAAACAGCCAATCTTAAGCTAAACATGCAAATTCAGATGACAACAGATACTATAAAATTACAAAATAATTTCTGTTAAAAGGGACCTCTGGAAGTCCCATACTTCAGTCTCCTACTGAAGGAGGAGGAACAGCTACATCAGGTTTCTCAGTGCTTTTTGTCTGATTTTAAATATCCGAAATGACTGAAAGTCTACAAACTCTCTGGTCAAACTCTTTTCAGTACCTAACCACTTTAAAGTAAATATTTGGCTTTTTTTCTTTTATGTAATCAAAAGTTCCCACCTGATGATGTTTGGTTTGTCTTATCCCAGCATAATTCTTTTTAGTCTTCTCTATAACCTTTCAAAAGGTAGCTGAAAACAACAATATGATTCTTCTTCAATGATCTCTGCTTAAGGCTGAATAAACTACTCTTGCTCAGTTCCATATCACCTGCAAATTTGCTAAGAGTGCACTCTGTCCCAGCATCCAAGTTATAAAAAGGACATTGAAGAGCTGCAGTCCCTCCCCAGAGGGACACAAGCCTTTACTTTGGATAGTGATCATAACATTTGAACCTGGCATCTAGCCAATTTTCTCACTATGTTTTCTTATGTTTTATTATTCACTTCTATAGGGTTTATGTCTTGTTGATTTCAGCCCTAAGTAATAGAAGGTCCTGCTAAAGAAGAGGTAAGCAACAATGATAATGCACAGAGGTTTGTCCCTCTTAGGCCACAAGATGCTGACTGCCCTAAATTCAATGACAGCAGAAACACTTCAACTAAAGCAACAGACCAGGATGCAAAACCAGCCCCAACATAATTTCTGCACCCTCAGTAACCCAAAGGAACAGTCACTATACCTTACATGCAAAGAACTCTAATACTGAAAACATCACAGTGTCTATTGCTAACAGTACCTTTCGCATGTAACTGAAGTGACAAAAGATCTTATAATACATACATACATACAAAGGCCCACAAAATATCACTTAAAAGCTATTTATTATCACAAAAATTTTAGCAAGATACCTTGCTACTTCACTAGCCATTGTACTAAGTGATATGTTTTTCAAAATCATACTTACACTGTCTAGTATGTTAGTTTCCTTTACATTCTTACCTTTCAAGTTCTTTTGGTTTAAACTTCCACCAAGTGTCTGGTTCTCGGAACATTACTTTGTATTTGAATTGCTGAGCCTGAATAAAAGAGATACAAAACACAACATGCCACATCATCCATTTCTTATTTCTCTGACAAAACACACTATATGCATAGCTTGTTTCTTCAAAGCTGTTTTTTGTTTTTTTGATACTTATTAAACATTTGGAGTAACACTTTTGTTCAGTGTTGCACTTCAGTTTATATAAACTGAGATTTTTTAAAACACATATATGTATCTATTACCATAAAATTAAATGTGTGCCATGATGTGTCTTCTCTGAGACAATACTAAAACACATCTCCTCTTTCCAGATACAGCATGCACATGTCTACAAAGCCTCTCCAAGACAGAGGAAAATGCACAGTTTACATTCAGAGCTGACCAGATGTGAACCAGCTCCAAAACAAGTAATTCAGCTACATTAGCCCAGCTATTGTGGACAGCCTTCCTGCCACATGGGAAACCTGACGAAACTGCAAGTAAATGGTTCCTATATAGTCCAGTCTCATCATGACAGAAAAGGAACCTAAAGTCTAATCAGGAGAAACACTGCAAGTATTGTGCTGTTTGCCCCCATTCCTGTTTCCAGAAAAAATTCTTATCACTGTACCAAACATGGCACTTCTGGAAGAACTCTTGTTGCATCTTGATATACAGCAAAATGAAAAACTTAACTTATAAAAGAACTGCTAATCTGACAGTAGTTAATAAATGGAAGGATAATAGAATAAATATTTTATTAACAAAAATTTTCTGTGTTAAAGTCTCACTATTCATTAATCCATTAGCACATACAGCACATGTAGGGTATCTGCTCAAAAGCTGTCAATTATATGTACTACACTCTTTGCTGTGTTTCTGTAATAGGCAAGGAGAAATCCCAGATCCACATTATAATACTTTCTTGCAATTTATTATTTCAGTTAATCAGAACCAATTTTATAAAATAATGCTGTTCTAACTACCAACCAATACAGCCAATGATCAATAGCACGATATGCTCTAGACTCTAAAAGTGCTGATGCCCATTTGGAAAATATTAAGTGAAAAGATGGGATCACTTCAACAAAAAGTATTAAGTAAATCTGCATAACTCCAAGCAAGCTAGCAATATTTGATAAATCTAGCCTCCAACTGGTCATATTTAGCTTCTACGTCATATTTAGGATGAAATTGAGTTTTCAAGTTTTACAGAGCATCACACATCACTCATTCATTAGTGTTGATTACATTTTTAAAATAGCTTCTAATTTTACTGATCATATAAAAGAGGAATAAAATTCAGTTTCTTCAACAACATCTGCTTTTGGCCCCAAGAACAAAGCACTTGACTTTGGCTTTCAATAACTAGGCCAGGTTAATGCTCATATACCACATGACACTGAGTCACACAACCCAACATGACACTGGGCAATATGATCCATGCAACACAACTCCAAATTTCCTTGTGGAATAGCAGTTAGAGTGAGAAAGACACTCTCATTTTAAAACATATGTTGTTGGCATGCTAGTCAATAATCTCTTTTCACATTGGTCAAATTGTAATACTAACCAAAGTAACATAAGGCTTCATCTCCCATGCCTGTATGTTTGTGTTGTCAATTATTATAGGAGAGATTCGCATTTCAAATGCTTCTTTGGCTGAAAAATACACATGTACAAAACCATGTAATACAGTTAATTTCATTACAGTAGAGTGAACATAATATTAATACTAATTCACTAAATTTGTTATATTTTCATGTAGATAATCCATAATGATTAACCACTGTGTGAAGAACTCTTGCCATAGCTTGATCTGTTTCAAGGCCCTCTATTTCAGAAATCCCCCCCTCACACATAAAGCTACTGAGATATGGCATTAGCTTTTGAATTAACGTATCTATGATAATCAAGGGATGAAAATGCAGATGTAAAATGCACCAAGATGACTAATCAATCAGTAAATTAAACTAAAAAAACTACATGATCACCTTAAAGTGGACTTCTTTGTTGCATACAAAATTCTTGGCTTTACAACAGTCTTAAGATTAGTCCACTCTGTAAACTGTATAAAATATGAAAAACCAAAAGAATTATTGTAATTTAAATACACAGTAATGAAATGTATAGAGCCACTAACTTTGAGACACAGCACCATGTTTCTGTAGCCATGTTACAATGTGTCTAAACAATTATAGTTCTTGTTGAATCCCACAATTATTAACTAGTTTCTCCACTGGTAGAAATTTGACAGCAGAAAAGGGATCATTGTTCAAATTCAGTAAGTAAAAGCTTTAAAAGATTTGTTCTATAGCGAGTTTAGCACAGGTCACTGCCAAAAAACCTGCACCCAATTATGAAAAGGGGAAAAATAATTTATTGTATCTTGCTCTTATAATTTTGTTTGACAATTTCATGTACAAGAGAAAAAAAAGATAACAAAGAGCAGGAAGATGTGTATTATTTGTATCCTCATTACCTACTGCATATTATGGATCATCTCAGAGAAATATTTCTGAGAGATGGTGCAGGTAACCACTCCAGAAATGGGACACTACCCAAAATACATATCATGATAAAATCTGAGGACAAAACATACTCTTGACAAAGACACTGGCATTTCTAATTGCAAAACACACAATGAACAGATGACTTCTGAGTTTGTGCTCATATTTGTTTTCCATACATATTAAAAAGTACCTCTATGATGTGATAAATGCTTGTCACAAAACAAGCCAGGCAATTTTTACACAGGACACAAGCACTGAACTGTAAATGAGACAGCTAATCCCTTATTTATATCTCACCTCGTTTCCTGTTCCAGTCGTGTGCTTCCCCTAAGCAATCAGGATCATAAAGGTATTGTCCATTTTTGTAAAAGTAATCATCAGTACTAAGAATGATTCCACCTGGGTTATCCTCAAGCAAATTCCTGTGAAAGATCAAGAAATAAACAGCTTTTTCCCCCTTCTCCTCCCAGGCTCCAATGTCTACTACCATATGTACTTTTTTTAAGTCTCTTTCACAAAACCAAAATTACTTGGAATGGAAGCAGCAAATGTAGGTAAGAGGACGAAAAATAATCAACCTCCAAGCAAATATGATCTGTAGTAATTTCCCTCCTTTGTTTTTTCCAAAGGGTGAGGATTACCTAGGGGAGAGAGCTGATAAAGTTTCCCTACAAGTCTCTACTTTCAAAACAACAAAGGAGGTATTTTTCCATCTACATATAGTGACAGACTTCCACACTGACAAATATCCTGTATTAATTGCATCAAATGTTTCAGATATCAGTCAAAATGAGTCTAAGATCAATCTAGGCTTTTCAAGAGCAAGAACAAAAATCAGAAATCCCCCCAAGATGCTTCAGATATACTACTTAAACAAAAAAAGTCACGCAGTGAAAGAAATTTCTGCCTGTGAAGAGCTGCCATATTTCCATCAGTGTTATTGAAAGAAAACACTTGAAATAAACTGGGACCGAAAGAACACAGCAGACCCAACACTACAGCAATGATGCTCTGTTGACAAACTCCTTTGTTCAATGATAGAAGTTAAAGCTCATCATTCCTATTTCATTTTCCACTAGGAAAGGACCTGCAAGCATCTCTTCTCTCAGCAGTTATTATTATCTATCACACTGTGTGTACTGTGTAGCTGACAATTAGGGTTTACACATAACTATTTACAAGTATCAGAAAATTGTCTCTGCCTGTGCCAAATCCTGTATACAATTAAGCAATTTTTTTTTTTAGAAGCTCACAATATAAATGTTCTACCTTGCCAAATATGATTTTCCTGATCCTGGAACACCTCTGAGAAGAACAAGTACTTGACCTATTAGTTGCATCTTTTTTCTCATCATGTGACAAACACGTGGTTGCTGTACTTGCGAGAGTTTCAATTTTGAGTTTCTATCTTGATTTCCCCATACCTTCAGAGAAGGGTTGCCATCCCAGGCATTTGAAACCACTGGGGAGGAAAGAAAAAATCCTTTTTCCGAAGTTCTACAGTCAGAAACATGTCTCCACTGCCCTGGACTGGCAGCCACAGGAATTACAAAGCTGTGACTTCCACTGGATGGATAAAACACGGGAGCCATGAGATTCCAGTGCTGTTGAGACTGACCTGACAGTATAGAAAAATTTAAGTTATAACCCTGCTGAGTTTGCTGAGTATCTGCAGGTCTTTGTATTTTGAAACTGGATGTTTCAGGAGAGATATATGCCTCTGGAAGAGAAGCACTCTGTTGGCTGCTAAAGGCAGTCACTGCATCTTCGTGTTGTTCCAGGCACCTTGAGTTAGGATCTCCAGTAACAGCTACTGCATGTTCTTCCACAGGTCTTTGGGACGACCCACAAGAAGCAGCAGTCACACTACCTTGATCCAAAACAGTATCTTGTGTCTGATCAGAATTTTCACATGATACTCCTCCATTTGATAGTTCATATACTTCTGAAGCCACATCATGCTGAACATGTATTTCCAACAAATCAGAATTTCCCAGTATCTGTGCAAAACTGTCTGATGCAGATGGTGAACTTGTCTGGATGCTCAGCTGACTCACTGGTGGCTGGGAACAGCAGAAGTTTTCTAAAACCTCATTATTTGTCTCTGCTTGCTGTGGATAAAGTAGGACTGAATCAGATTTTTCCCACTCAGGAAATTCAGTAAAACCATCATATTCCACAGGATGCTCATGTGCTATTTGGTCATTTGAAGAATTAGGCAATTCCTCACTCAAGCTGTAACTCTGAAAGGCAGTTTCTAGTATGGAATCTAGTTCTCCAGTCAGCTGCACGCCAGGTGACAAGACTTCTTCTATTGCTGCTCTAGAATAACTATATGCTGCAGTACCTTCCCCCATTCTTTCATTTGCAATAGCTCTTTGCTGATTAACAAGAGGTAATGATGATGCTGCTAAATCAAAACCCAAGGTTTTTGAAGATGCTATTCCTTTGGCATGGGTGGACAACTCTAGAAGATGATCCATAGCGTTTTCTACTGTAGAGTAAGATAAACAGAATAAAGCATGGTCAACTAAACAAACGCAAGCTGATGTGCATGCAAATTTTTTACTTGAAGAAGCATTTATTACAATTAAAGAAACAACCAAAAGACAGTTCACCAATTCACCTTGAAACACAGCTTCTGAAACTCCCTTGATCCATTTCTCATTAGACATAAGCGCAGAACTAAATATAGACATATTGAAAAATAACAATCTAATAAACTTTAAAATTACTAAGGAAATACTGTCTAAAAATCACTAATTTTAACTGGAAAAAAATAGCAGAGCTAGATGTTTAAATGGATAGTTATTTCTAATCTACCTCATATACCTGAAACAGTGTAAAATTAACTAAAAACTCTAAAGGATGAAAGAGATAGAAGTATGCAAAGTATGTTCACTATAGCCCATTTTAAAACGTCCTATCTAATATAGCCTGAAAAATCCAGTATCTGCATTAATTCTTTGTAAAGCCACTATATGGAGTAGAGGGTGCCAGTGATCAACATGAACAAAATGAAAAGCAGGCACAAACATCATCTGAGCCCTAAAGCTAAGCTTCTGTTTTCCTGAAAGACAGTGCAGCAAAAACTTTAACCTCATTTAAGTACAACTCTGTCTGCACTCATTAAACAAGATCTTTGTCATCCTTCTAGCTTCTCTTCTGCATGAAAACAACTTATTAGCACTCGAATATGCTAAACTTTCCATTTTTAAACTACTGTTAACAGTACAAGGCTATGAACTCTACATGTTTACTGCTCTCTCCAATAAGCTTTAGATAAAACTGTTATTATCATAAAGGTGAATCTTATTAAGAGTTCAAAGCATGAATCAGTAATTCCATCAAATTCAATTTTAAAATGAACAATTGTAACAGCACTCTCATAGCTGTTTTTAAGTTAAAAACTCTGTACAGTTTAGGTAATAAAAACAGTCCTTTTAATGGTTACCTAGCTTTTATACATATAAAAAAAGGGCAAAATCTGCTTTCTTTGCACACATTCTTACAATAATCTCAGTTAACCACATCTGATCATATGAATACAAATTCATTAAAATGCTCCATATTTGCTTATTCCCCTGACAAGTAACTCCTCAGACATTGCTATCCAGCACCTCATGTGGTATTTTCATTGTAAGCAAATGACCTTGCATATAGAGGAATTCTAAAACTACAAAAGAATGGGAGGGACTGGGCATAAACATGAAAATAGTCTGCCAGGAGAGTTGGGTATGTAGGTCAGCAGAAGGCAGGGAAAGAAACTAGTTCCTTGCTTTAGTTCCAGCAAGGCTGCAGAGCAGCACAGCAAACAGAATTAATCCTGCAGAAGCTAATCCTCAGTGGACATGACAAGATGACAATGTAAAATAAATGTAAAACTAAAGCTCACTTCAAACATCTAAGGAAAAGGAAATGCTGCCAGGATCACATATGGCATACAATCAAAAAATCGTGATTTAGAACATACAATACCCCTCCTGCAGAAACAGCTTAGGCATCTTGCAGATATGGCACTGAAACTAATTGGAAAAACCAGATTCTCCTCACAACTCCACTACTGCCTGCTTTGTCTTACAGAACAATCCACATTAAACATTACCTCCTTTTATGAAGCACACTGTTCCATTCACCAGCCTCACAGAAACATTGTTAAACTTGAAGAATCTTACATAGTTGTAAAATTTCAAAATGTTATTACTCACCTACTTATTAAAAGTTAAACTCGCAAATATGATTGCAACACCCACACTGACTGTCCTGGTGTTGCACTAGTTAAGAGCTATTTCCACATGAAACAAAACTGTAATGTCAGCTGTATATTATTTACCTTTAAAATCACATTCAGACAGAACCATATAAACCACACTAGGATCTAGGTCAGAAAACATCTCTGACATGCTGTTGAAGAGCTCTTCCTTATTGACATAATGCATTGCTTGTGCCACTAAATGGCTTGGGTCCCCCTGGGATACAGCAACAGAAGTTCTGTCAGAATTGCCATTCTTCTGAGAAGGGCTCCCACCAGTTTTTCTTTTCCGTGGCATTTTGTTTTCTAATACCCTGTGTGCTTCTTGTTCTGGTTTGTTCACATGGGGTTGACAGCACCAAGCTTAAAAATCACAAAAAAAGCTCTCCTAACTGGGATCAACTGAACAGAAATTGCAGACCTGGAATATAAAAAAAAAA
>VWYP01018283.1:41290-59748 GCA_013400435.1 Pycnonotus jocosus | reverse complement strand
GGGGCTGCGGCCGCGGGAAGGGGAAGCTCGGGCGGGGCGTGCGCCGCGGGGACACAGCGCCGTTCCCCGGCCGCCCGGGGAAGCGCAGCCCGAGAGGAGGTGCCGCATCGCCCCCGCCCCTTCCCCTGCCCGCCCGGAGCCGCCGTCCCGCTCCGCCCCGCCCCGGCCGCCTGAGGGCTGAGGGCAGAGGGCAGCTCCGCCCTGCAAGCCGGCTGGGAAACCGGCGTGGCACGGACGGCAAAGCTTCACGGTGGAAGCCGCGGTGCTGGGTGCGGTACGGGGGTGAGGTCAGGAACGGCGCGGGATCGCCGACAGCTAGCACTCTCAACCGCGTAGTGGCAGGTTTCACACTTCTAACAAAAAGCATGAGTGTTTAGTCCCTGCTGCTGCTGCCTAGTTTTACTGAGCAATTTTTAACGTTGAAGAGAGATATGTCCCACAATCTGGAATGATGCCGTGGGTCTGCAGGCTCATACTGAAAGGGAAATGGCATGTAAACGGCGGACGAGAATGGGACTTTTTAAGAATGCTAAGGGGTGATGTATGGTGGGATCTGGCGTCAGTGATTGCTGTGGAAATTACGCGCTGCAACAGAATAGAGAAGCACCTGATTAGGAGGATAGGGCTTCGTTGTCTAGAACAAGCAATGGACACTAGATGGAGATGGACAGTGGAAGGTTATGGAAAGATGAAAGAAAACAGATGTGCTCTTGATGGACTGAGATGATGATAAGTAGCCCTAAATTAGAACTGCTGTGAAGTCACCATGAAAGGAACTAAGTTTCAAGTTTTCTTGAAAACCTAAACTAAGTTTAAGTTTTCTTCCTTCGTAGAGTTTCGAATTTATCAACATGTAGTTGATACACAAGGTGCAAAAGGGTGATAGGGGTAAAGCTCTTAAAATAAAATTATTTTAAAATGAACAGACAAAACCACAAACAAACAAACAAGCCAAACAATACTCAAGATGAGAAGATTTTACTGGGAGAACTTTGTCGTAGTTTTTATAGAAGTTCATTGATCTAAGAAATTTCACAGTCACCAAATGGGCTTTAAAGTGTAGCTGGAAAGTTACGTAGGAAGTTTACTCATCACTGATGTCTGAGAATAGGGCTTCATTACATTGCCCTAGGCATCCTTGTCAGCTCTGTCTCTCTGCCTGTCCCAGCAAGGTAATAGGCAGGGTCTCCACTACTTCATGCTTGTACATCCAGGTCTCAGGAGATGGATTGCTGTGCCTCACGGTCTTGAGATACCTCCCTACCATCTGCATGCAGCCACTTCCCATCACGGCACAATGCCTCAGGAGAATGTTTGCTGGAGGTGTTCCACTGTAATCTTCCTAGGGAACAGAAACAGGACACTCCCGTGAAAGGGGAAAAGCATTTTCCCTCCCAATGGGGTGTCACAGCCCATTTGGTAGGATGCTCGATGTTCTTTTATAACTTGTCATCACAAATGAACAAATACAGCAACCCATATGTCAGGGAACACTTATGCCCTATTGTATCATCATCTTAACTCCAGCAAATAGCTCACTAATTGGTCTCAAAAGTGTTGACTAACAAGCCCTTGACTTTTACAACGATCTTCAACAAGCTCCCGACTCCCACAACAAACTTCAGGTCTCGGAAGTGCTGACTAACAAGTTCACATTTTAAAATGCTCCCAATCCTAACAACATTTCAGGCTCCGTAGTGGTCTGGTTCGGGGGTAAGAGAGGAGGGAGGGACAGACCAATCCAGTTTCCTTTATAGTTTATCTGGTGCACATGTGTTATGTAAAAGAGATTTTTGCACTATTTTTGTTCATGCATGCAATAATAAGCCATTTAGAGCCCTCCTTGAAATGAGGTCTCTGGAAATCCAGGAACCCCCAGTGAGGTGCTCTGTAGTGGGGACTCAACCCCTGTCGTGATACAGGCACACAGAACATGAGTCTCAAGGCACATTTAATTTTCTCAAGAAAAGAAAGTTGGCTTCCTACAGCACTGCCCCACCTCCACAGGACCCTCTTTTATAGTCACAGCTTTCCTGTCACAGCAGTCAGAACATTTGAGACAAAACATGCTTACGTGCTTATGCCTGGTCCTCCGCAAGGGGAGTAAGGTTGTGTCCCAGCCGGCAGATCCCTCATGGTGTGATTCATCCCATTCAAAGGAGGTGGCATCCCTGAGCCTCATTTGTCCTTCATTTTCCTTCAGAGAGGAAAATATGGAAGATGTGGCCTTCAGAAGACTTAGGCGCTTATTTAGCACCTAATCTAGATGCTTCACAAGAAAAACCAAGAAGTCACAGCCAGCTTTGGGCCTCAGTCACAGGTACTCCCACTTCTTGTTCCTTAACGGCCTGCTGGAGAGCCTCATTCTCAGGACCCTCAGGACCCAATTGTTTCCATTATAGATGTAACTTTTAATTTTAATACAAATAATGAACAGGCAAGTGCAAAAAAAATATTTGGTTTTAGGTTGAAGTATGTACGCATGGGTAGCTCAACATAGTTGTCCTGTGAAAACTGCAGAAAGCTGCTTGGGGTAATTGTTTAGAGCTTGTAGGGATCACAATCTCAAAGTGCTGGCTATTTGGTAGCACAGCAACAGAAAGGCAAATTACGTTTTTTTTATGTAGGATTTCTCCATATATATATTCCTCAATAAAATTAATGTAAGAAAATTTGAAATTCGTATTCAAAACATATCATGTTTTAGGAAATAAATTGATTTAGGCATTGCTAGTTTGCCTGTGATTTTGCCATTTCAGTACTTATCTTGTAGCTATATAGTGTGCAATATTTAAATAAACAAGGACAAACATTTACACTTCTAATACAATACATAAAGCCTATACATAGTCATCCAGAGGATGTGCTCGTAAACCTCAAAAAAGCTGTTTCTTGCCATGACTCACAAAAACAAATAACCATTCAATACATTGCCATTGTACATGTCAAAAAATCTGGAGGAAAATTTGCCTTGATCGGAATTTGTGTGTGCATGTGGTGTCAAGTGACAGTTTCATGCATGTACCAGGAACTGTTTCCTTACTTCATGTGTTCAGCGTCTGGACAAGTATCAGAAACAAAATCGTTTTTCTTTAAGGATGTGATGCTGGTAATGTGTTAATCATACGTTTGGAAAAATAGGTCATGTAAATTCCAGTGTAATGACTGTGTCTATATTTTTAAGGTTGCCAAAAAACGAGGAAGAGAGAGGTTTTCACTATGCTCTAGTCTGATAGCCTCCATTAAACTGCACTGCTAGAGGGGTGTTGCTGCTGGCACTTGATGCATGAAACTATGTTGTTCTTTGCCAGTTGTACATATTACAGTATGTGACACCATGAAAATACCAGACTAATTTGGGCACTGGCAGATTTCTCACTACCACAGTTAACACTGTAAATAGGAGAGATTTGATTTAAACAGGAGGGATTTTTGATTAGAAAATATTAATCACTGCTCTTTCAAGTATTTGTGTCCTATTTTTTTGAATTTTCATGCAACTTTTTCGAACAACACCATAATCGCCTATTATATATGCTGTTGGTTTGGGTTGGGGTTTTTTTTCCATTCCTTTCCCTCTCCTTATGTCTACATTTGGCTTGTTTTTACTTGGAGTGGTTTGAACATACAGTATGTAATCTGTGCTGTTTGGCTAAAGTGTTTAGTCTGGTCTTCACTGAATACTTTAACAACAGATTTTCCATTTTAGTTTCTTCAGTGCTGCTTTCTTAAAGTAAAAATGCTTTAGTATATTTTTGCTTTTGTTATAAATCACATTAAAGTAGTAATATTACCAGAGTGGAGCCAAAGGAAATGTCAGTCCTTTATAATGTTTTTGATTATATATAGCCTACATCTACTCAGCAAATTGTGATTTCCTTTCTTCTACATTCAAAATGTCTTTATATTAAAAAAAAAACCCTAGTTTTTTTATTTGCAAGAACAGTTTCTAGCTAAACCTTTGGCTTTAAGAGCATACTGGTGAGGCAAGAAAGACATGTTTAACTTTGCCAGTTTTAAAGACTTGTTATTACTTACAGTAACATGTTGAATAAACAATAATAAATACTGCAGGAAAAGGCCTGAGGAACAAGTGTGCATTAAAAATTAACGCCTGCTACAGTAAATCTGAAATAAGTTATCTTTCCAGGAGCTTAAGGTATAGTTTTTATCATTATTCAGAACTTTACTTTGGACCATTAATATATGTAATCAAAGCCCCAAACTATCATAAATTTTTCCTTCAGAAAGGAGGGATGAAAATAGCCCTCATCTAGTTCCTGCAGAAACCATTTTCATAAAAGTTGATCCAGTCCCTCCATGCTGTAACCCTCTTCCTAAGGAGCCTTCCACATTCCACTACCAGCTTAAAGTTTCATTTAACATTGCAGAAACTAAAGAGTGTTAACTATCCCTCCCTATTTTTTTTAAATTGATTTTCCTTAATGCTGATTTAAGAGGTTAAACTTGGCTTCTTGAAATGTCTCTGTCTCCTGTTAATAATACTTTATCCATGATCTTAGACTTTGTGTTCCTACAAAAGATAACTCTTCCCCTCTGCCAGAATGTGATTTCCAAAGTAGAAATTTAATTCCTTAAGGATATTTTTAAAAAGAGGGAGAAGTTTTATAAAAATAAATGTGTGCAGAATAACTCACATACCTGTCTCTTCTCCTCCACCCATCTCTAGATTTAAGTCAAATGCATAGTGAATGTTGCTGTTTTAGCTCCATTAAGAAACTCCGTATCTGGCTTCTGTACTTGCAGGATATTGATCTTCTGTTCCATATAGCGATCAATTGCATAGTTAACTGAAGAAACAGGTTGGTATCACTGCAGTAATGTTAGTTATTTCACATATTCATTTTCAAATTCCAAATACTGCAGATTTATTATATCTTATTATATCTTATTATATCTATATATTAAAATAATGTCTTAATTCCCTCTATACAGGGTTCTATTTCAGCATTATTTTAGGCAGGAAAAAAATACTTAGAAGCAGCAGAAATCTAGATCATTAAGGCACTTTTTGTCCCATTGAAGAAAATAGCAAAAATTCTGCTGATATCAGTAAGATTGCATTTTTAAGTAAACGGGTCACACCTATTCCAGCATTACCACTAATAAATACTAAAGAAGTCACTTAACAAATCAGTACCTTGGTTCACCTATCCATCAGTAAACTATCAAAGAAGTTTATAATATTACAGCTGAAGGTTAATAGTGGCAAATTTTCAAATTCTTGTTTAAATGCATTCTAAAGCAGCATATTACTAGTCTTCATTTAAAGTACCTGTACTTTAATTAGGTACTCCAGGTATATTGCAGAACAGAAATAAAATTTGCTCATTATACCTCCTATGCTAAACATCTCCAGAATATATGAACTATAAAGATACTTGGATTTTAGGAAAGGAGGTGCAGAGAGATAATGACAATAAATGCTATCATCCAAGAACTGAAGAATTATACTTAATTGTATTTTCTCTGCAGGCATAGAATGAGGTCATGGTGATATGGCTGACAGAATCCTCACTGCTACAAGGACCTCCTGAATTTGGAATAAGCTCACACTTCAGATTTGATTTGTGGTGAATCTGATTCTTGTATTGCTCTGTTGTTTTTATCAATCTGATATGTCAAATTCAATAGATACCAAAAATCCACCCTAATCTGTTTAAACTGCAGAAATGGAGAACAAACAATCCGTAATATGCCACCTTGGAATATGATAAAAAGCAATAAGCTGACTTTCATTGTAACTGTCATGTTTTTATCTGTTGAATATCACTTTCTTTATTTTTAAAAACTGCATTGATCCTATCCTATGGTAAATTTAATATCAGATATCTTAGAAATGTGCAATTTTAAGTGGCCTAAGAACAAGGTAAGGAGAAATTGCATTTCTGTATTATTTTTAAAAAAACAGATTTCATGTATATCACTGCAGGAATTAGACTTAACAGGAAAAAAATGAATAATGGTTGACACTTATGCAACTTCTACCATTCCCAAAATGATTAGTTAAAAAAACCAAAACAACAAAACCATGGGGTATTCACTTAATACATCTACATCAAACAAAATGCAACTGCTGTTTAACTACACCATGCAATAACACAGAGCAGGTAAATAGGCAGTTACTATCCATCTGAAATTGTAGGAACTTTGTCAGCAGGGTGCTATTATCTAAACTGGAATTTGACCAGGATGTGAAAGTTTACTTACTGTTTTTTACAAAACAAGTATTGTCTGCTGATTAAGATAGAGGACATTTCCATGGAACAGTATCATTAATAGCCTCCATTCATTTGTAAAGCCAGAGTTGGAAGAACAAACTGCCCCAGGACAGAAAATCTCTAGGTTTCCAATCTGCACAGTATCTGCCTTCAGGCAGTTGTTGAGAGGACAGGCACAGTTGCAGAAGAAATGTCACTGATTTTGAACTGGGCTGAAATATTCTACATTAAGACAGAACTAACATAACTCAAGAATTTGCAGTGACACTTCAGCATTTTATGATCTTGGGCAGCTGAGCTTCTCCTGGGATATCTTACTAAGAGTGAAATCTCTAGCATAAGTGATGGCAACTGAATCCAAACAATTCCATGCTGGACTTTGTCTTCACTAAGGAAAAATCAGGGCAGAGGCAGAAAGGAAAAAAAGTTTGTTTCATTTAGTTGAACGATATCTGATTATATGTATTAGATGGTTAAAATAATATTATGCTCCTACCTGTTTACCTTCATCAAGATAGCATATATTAACAACAAACTACTTTGCTCAGATTAGGATTTTATCACTTTAAGGTACTCTATAAAGTAGATGTTTTCCTTAGAGCAAAAGAGATGCATTTTCTCAAATATATTAATTCCCAAGTTTATGTAATGTGGCCACATCACACTGAGATGCAGAAATAAACACTTGGAAACAAACCATTTACAATGTCAGTTTGAAAGAAAAGGGGGGAAAAGCTAACAGTTATTATTTTGTTTCAACTATTTAAAACTATAAATAAAATTTAGTTTACATATTTTTGTATTTTATGGGTTTTGTGATATCAGTCCGTTTCACCTAGCTAAATTCTGGGAAAAATCATTAAAACATTTCAGTGATTCTAAATAAAAACCAGTATTTCCATTCTGCTGGAAATTTTGAGATGTCTTGTTTGCTCTGGTTCAGAAATTTTAAATGTTAAAATACTGCATCTTGTTGCAGGATGGAATTTCCAAGTAGATCTAATATTAAGTACAAGCCTGAATCTTAGGCAAGTTTCAATCATGTATTAATGTTACTCTAATGAAAAAATGCTTTTACCTGTCAAGACAGACGGTACTCCATTGCCCATGCAATTCATTTATCAGAAGTTAATTGTTTGCCAATCACAAGTGATTTACAAACCTGTTTTCCTAACAGTGACTGACTTTCAATTAATATAAGATTAAAACAATACAAAAATCTATTTTATTTCTTTCCCAAAATAGTTTCTTAGAGGCCTTATTTTCAAGTACAGATATGTACTATACATGTCCTATCAAGACATGAATATTTTACAAAACTTTTTGATACCACAACTCAATGGCTTCAAAATTCTACTGTATATAAATGTCTTGCAGGTATCCTGCTTTGTATCAGTTTTCTTCACCTACCATTTGTTACACAAAGGTGCTAGTTACAGCAATCCTTGTGCTTGACATCTGTGATGAACATCTGTGGATTACTCCAACTGCTTGTAAAAATAAATTAGGGAACTTGTTACGGTCTAAACCCACTAGCACTCATTTATTAATTACATTTCACTAACTAGTTTCCAAATAACTTGAATAACTTGTATGCCAGATGTCTTATGCTGAAACAAGAAGCCAATGAGATGGGGGAAGGGAGTAGCAAGTGAGTGATGTGCATTTAAAAACAGCTGCGTAGACTACCATTTTTAAAGAAAATTCTTTGTTTATTATGTGCTTCTTTGTAACTGTCACATGATAGAATCTAATTATTTAGATAGGAAATTAACAGATAGCTATTCGGTTGTTGCTGAATGGGCAAGGCCTTCATTCGCTTTCCTGTAAATTCTGACTGCTTTGAGGTTTTTTTAGTCCCTTTAAAATCTACCTATCACTTCTATTTTTTAACATTTCATACCCTCTCTCAGTGGAAACGAGGCCACATTCTTTCCCAGTGAATAACACCAGCAACAAAAGAAATTCAAATTTAGAAAGCCATAGGCAGCTAAGCAACATAAGAAGACAGTCACTCCTTTTAACAGGACAGTCTACAGTTTCCAATTTATTTAAGAACTAGGCAAAAATTAGTTAGCTTGTACCTGTCAAATTCATGACAATTCCAAGTTCAAATAATGAGGGAATCATATCTTAAGACAAGCTCCACTCCACCCTGCTGTAGCTCATGACATTCAGATTGGTATCTGCAACCTGATACACACAATTCAGGATGGAGCAGAGGTGGTGTCATTTGGATCTGTGCCCATCTGTAATAGACAACTTATTAAAAACCCAGACAAACAAACAAACCAACCCCAAACAAAAACAGTTGATACAACCAGCATGAAAACATATTCAAGCTTTTTTCAAATAGATGATCAAACTGAACTCTTTCAACAGCTTTATTCCTCTGATTACATTCCCCAAAACCTGAACTAACCTAAAAGAACATTTAAATGGGAGTAGTTCGTATTTTCTGTGTAGTTCTTCAACTTCTGTGTTGGTATTTCTTCTTCTGTACAGTGGTGATGGTTAGGAGACAAAAATGTGTACCTTAAAACTTAAGTGAGAATTTTATATTTGTCTCAGTTTTTATTATGAATTTGCCTATTTTCCACATACAAAAAATACACTAAATATACTACACAGTAGAAGAGTAGAAAAGGAAAAGGTTACGTATTCAAATTGCCAATTTCCCCCCCATCCATTGTGCTGAGTTTGGGTGGGGTAGAGTTAATTTTCTTTATAGTGGCTGGTATGGGGCTGTGTTTTGGATTTGTGCTGAAAGCAGGGTTGATAATACAACAGAGATGTTTTTGTTATTGCTGAGCAGCCCTTGCACAGTGTCAAGACATCCTCTGCGAGGAGGCTGGAGGTGCACAAGGTGTTGGGAAGGGACAGAGCTGGAGCAGCTGACCCACACTGACTAAAGGGATTTTCCAGACCATACAGTGTCACCCTCAGTATTTAAAACTGGGTAAAGAATAAGAAAGGGGGGGACATTTTGAGTGATGGTGTTTGTACTTCTCAAATATATGTGATGAAGCCTTGATTTCGTAGGGATGGCTGAACACCTGCCTACCTGCCCATGGGAAGTGGTAAATGGATTCCTTGGTTTGCTTTGCTTGTGTGTGAGGCTTTTGCTTTACCTAGTAAACTGTCTTTATCTCTACCCATGAGTTTTCTCACTTTTACCCTTACAATTCTCTTTCTCATTCCACTGTGAGAGAATGATTGAGGGGTTGCATGGGACTTGGTTGCTGGCTGGGGTTAAACCACAACATCCATACATGTGTAATTATTTTCCTCAGCAGCATTACACAGTTTGTGACTTTGATGACTCTTACAGACACGTTTTTGGACTTTCCTAGTTGTTTCTGTTTATACATATACTTTTCAAATTAAGCAATTATAAAAGGCACATACAAGTAAACCCGTATCTAAATTATGTTTAAACCCATTAATGGGATGAAATAGAAAAACATTTCCATAATTTAAGCCTGTCTCATTTATTTTTGAAAACTCTACACTGTCAGGTTCACTGCTTTAGTGTGACTGCAGCCACTATCACATACATGTTCTTCCCAGGTCTCAGCAAGACTAACCATGCAGCATCAAAACAGCAAGCAGGACATACACACAGAGAAATAAAAGCTCCCAATATATTTTGATGTAGCTCTCCAGTTGTCCTGAAACTCCCCTTTGTATGCAAACAAGGGGGAAAAGTAATCCACAACAATCTTCTTTTTAACTTTAAATTTTAATGGTATGCTCTGTTTTTAAAAATCTTCTTGCAAGCTTGTTCAGCTTGTTTCCAAAGAGATTATTATAGTAGCTGCAAAATATGGAAAGCCAAAATGAAAACTGAGCCTTTATAGTTAGTAGATAGAACTGTAGGTGTAACTCCTTTTAAGATATACAACAGAGCATTTAATTATATTGTTCTCAGAATTTGGCTTCTCCAGTTCATCTTGAATTTGGCAAAATTGTACTTACAGATACAAATAATGATATTTAAAAGATACTTACAATTCATTCAGTGCTATTTATTTCACCTTCTTTCTCTGCATTTTTTGTTTGTTCACATGAAACTCCTACTGCCCAGCCAGCTGCAGATTTTCAACTACATATGTTCATCTTTGCTCATCCCATTTCTCCTGTTCACTCATACCTTTTCGTGAGTTCCCTTTTCCCACAACCAGCAGCAGCTCAAGGGAAAAATCTTTCAGAAAGGAAGAGAGAGACAAACACCAAAATAAGGCATTGGTAAGACAGAAAAAATATTACTGCTAGTTTGCTTAAATTCAGGAAACTATAGAATCTTTGGGGATTTTTTTTGGTCCTAGATTATGTCATTATTTGTGTATTTTGTACTTGCCATATGAAGGAGCTTCCTTAGGGAATTTAAGGATCTATTGCTTTTCTCTCCTAGAAGCAACATTATTCTGTTCTTACTATATTCAGAATCTGATAGACTTGTCAACACATTTTTTCATTTAAATCGAAAAATTCATGCCTAACAGAGTTCATCCAGGCAGCTGAATGATACTGAAAATGGATGAAAAATATTGTTCACTCCACTTTTCTTCTGGACTAGAGGTTGCTGCTGAGCAGATCTTGAAGGTTTAAAACTTATTGATTAAATATAGGTCAATGGCATTTCATAAACAAAGCCTGACTACATCTAAAACAGTTACTTAAATGTTCACATGATGGCTAAAAGTATTTTTCTACCTTATTAAAGGACTTAGATAAAGTTTACAATTTTAGTAGTGCTTCTCTGAAAATATAAATGATTAGGTATAAGTATGCAGTGTCTGGAAGATGAAAAGCACAGTACAGAAATATACTTAAGAAAGCAAGTGTTTATGTGCTTGATACAGTGTAGTTATAGTATATTACACAGAGTACACATGAGCTACCTTGCCAAATTCAGATAGGATATAAATAGTGGTATTAGATGTTGGTGAAATTGTAAGTGGATACATACCAGTCTACTTTACAAGCAGTAATACCTCTGCTGGCATTAGGATCACCTTCATTGACCACTTCACCATCATGGACTTTTTTATATTGCATCATGAAGAATTTTTGGCTAAAAATCTGCGTATTGTCAACAGAGTTTTTATATTACTAAGCATTTTTGTCAAGACAATACTTTTCTCATTTCCCTATGTGCCTGTGCCTTGTCTAGGCTACATCTGGCTTTGTCTACTCAATATTTGATATTCTGGGCTCTCTTCAGACACCAATTCACCGTCTGCTTTGTCAAGCACCCACACAAGTACTGGCTCAAATAATTTTATTTAGCTTCTATGCTGCCACACATCCTGAATTTAGGAAAACTTTCTTCCACTGATACTCAGTATTCCCTGCTGCTGGATCACCATGTTGTCAGTGTGCTGCTACTGTCATGCTGGCTGATGACCTGGATGCAAACGTCCAGTGCATGAACTGAAGTAGAATTGTAAGGATGAAGTGACTGGAGCAGCACAAACCAAAGAAGTAGTTTTATTTCATCAATTCAAATATAAATTGTTTTTTACGAGGGTTTGAAATTCCAGGTTTCATATTCAGGTTCCAAAATGGTGTAGTGGTATAATGTTTTAATGATTATCCCCTTGAGCTGTTCACACATTGACTGGATCATCATTAGTTGCTCCCCTAGTGCATAAACCTATATGATCAATATATTTCCTGACTTTGTTCAAAGGCAAACTATAATGATTCTGTTGCTCACACGGTCATACCCACACACTTTGATGCTTCCCTGCGTTTGACAAATGAAACCCTTTCTTAAGCCTCTGAATACACCACACAACCTATCCATCAATGGGAAATGACCCCGTCTACTGCACAGCTCTGAGGCTGCACATCCATTCATCAAAGATCTTTCTTTGACCATAATGGTAAATTCCAAGTTCATATTAATTTGTAAAATTTCATATCATTCTTTTCTTTACTGCGAACAGCAGACATTATGTCTGTTGCAAGAATTAGCAACAGAAGCATCGTAAATACAATCAATACTTTTCACAAATGAGCCTCCTAATCAGAACTTGTCAGTACTACACATGTTCTCATTTGTTAATAGATCATAGGACAGTTCTTATTTAATGGAGCAGGAGGAGAGACTCATTGTTTTGCCTCCAGGAAACAGCTGCCATGGGCTGAATATATTGCCAAACTCTCCCAATTTCCCCAGTAGTATTTCCTCTAAGCAGTACTATATACCCAGAATTTCTCCAAATCTGCCTTGTGATTTGAAAAATACCAAGTGAATAAAAAGAACCATGAGCTACTATTAAAACTACAGGCAACGGCAAATTTCCTTGTAGCCTGGCTGCAACAAAAAATAAAATCTCAGAAGGACTTCACAGAATGGAAAAGTTGAGTTTTAAATTGATTTCTTTTAAATGACTTTCAGCTGATGACATAGCACTCTGTCACAACCACATCTGCTGTACACCAAGTATTAGAGAGACAATAAAAGGCTAACGAAAACCACAGGGTATTCTTGAGTATACCATAAATAAAATAACTTTACTTAATTAATAAAAATTGTGTATTAGCTAGCTTCATGATTCTGGCTATAGAGAATGTTCATAAATTCAGTTTATCTGGGATGAAATTTAGCCAATCAGAACCTGTCGAATAGAAACTGGAAAACTTTGAAGAATAGTTGATCAATCCATGACTTCCCTTATAAAAGCCTAGGAAAAAATCACCAAGGAAGTAGAATATTTGAGTGGTAAAATGCCTGTTTTTTTGCTGTAGCAACTTATGAATGTGACTTGAGAAATTATTGATTGTGACAAAGAAAATTGAAGCTTTTGTGATATGGTGCAAGCAAAGACTTACATATCTTCTGGACAGAAAAGATGATAAAGGCACATATTAAATATATTATTGGAGAAAAGTAGACTTGGTTGTCAAGAATTAATAGGTGTAAATGTATGTGCTTTGGACACATCAGGAGCAGAGATGGAAATAACCTTCAGAATGTAATTATGGAGTGAATGGTGACAAGTCATCATAATTGAGAGCAGATAGAAAGGAGGTGGATAGATGACATGCTGTAGGCTGCTGTAACTTCAGTTTCTTAATGTTCAAAACTAGCAATAGATCATGGAGGCTTCTAAAAATTCTACTGTGAAATCACCAATCTGCAGGTGCCAATAAATTGATTTTACTTCATTGCAAGCAAATGAAAGAAGCGCAACCATTCTGTCAATAGAGTGGTTTGTAAATTAAAAATGTATTGATAAATATACACTTTTTCACAATGGCTTAAATGCTATGTACAGTGACAATCCTTGCCATTTCTGAATGCACCAAGACACTACAAAAGTTCAGTGGCAAGTATAATTGTCCCTGGCAAGTGCACATATATATGTGTGTGTGTCTCTGTGTGTATATATAGGATGGGGAACTAACGAATCAAGAGCAGCCCTGTGCAAAAAGAATTTGGGGGTGCTGGTGGGTGAGAAGCTGGACATGACCCAGCTGTGGGCACTCCCAGCCCAGAGAGCCAAACGTGTCCTGGGCTGCATCCAGAGCACCGTGGGCAGCAGGGCCAGGGAGGGGATTCTGCCCCTCTGCTCTGCTCTGCTCTGGTGAGACCCCACCTGCAGGGCTGCACCCAGCTCTGGGCTCCCAGCACAGGAAGGACAGGGACTGAGAGAGCTGGAGTTGTTCAGCCTGAAAGAAGACTCCAGGGTGACCTTGTAACAGCCTTCCAGTACCTAAAGGGGACTTAATGATGGTGACAGACTTTTCAGCAGAGTCTGTTGGGATAAGACAAGGGGTAATGGTTTTATACCAAAAGAGTGTAGATTTAGGCTAGATATAAGGAAAATATTTTTTACTAGGAGGATGCTAAAACACTAGAACAGGTTGCTCAGAGAGGTTATGGATGTCTCATCTATGGAAACACTCAAGGTCACACTGGACAAGGCTTGGAGCAACCTGATCTAGTTGGAGATGTCCCTGCTTACTGTGGGGGGGCTGGACTGACTAGATGACCTTTGAAGTCCCTTTCTACCCAAACTGTTCTATAACTCTATGATAACTGCCCTATTTCCAAGCATGATTCAGAATAAAGACCGTTTCAGGCAGCACACGGAGAAGCCCTCCTTACCAAAACCAGAGCAAAAATAACATTTAGACAAATCATGGCTAGGGATCAGTTTCTAATGAGTTTATCATCCATGCAGTATTTGGTCCTTCCTTTTATTCAGAACCGGTACTACTCCATGAAGACTCAGTGAGCTGTGGGACTCTTCCACAGAAGCCCTTTGTGTGTCCATCTGATTGACTTTATGGCACAATACACGTAAGTCCTCCTGCACCCTTTTACAGATCTTATCTTGTCAACATAGAAAATGGGAGATACACGAGTCCCTGGTTTTCTGACAAAGCTCACTTCCTGGGCTGTTCTAAGAGTAATTTCACAGAAAATACCCTCTGGAATGGAACACCTTTTTCATTATAGCAATGCACATTGCCAAGAAACCCACCTCTGACCCACCTCAATTTATAGCAGATGTAAAATACATCAATTATTAAAATGGGCAGTTAAAACAAGTAGGTGGTGTTATCAAAGATATGTTATACTGCAATGACAGATATTACTGCAGTTCACAACACAGTGTCATGTCTTAATGTGACTGTTTACTTCTTAGTCATTGTTACTATCCATGTTTACAACCACTAAGCAGTTCCTGGAAACATGTGAGCATAGCTTAATTTAATCAACATGAATTAAAGGATTTTCTACGCTTGAAGTAATCACTCTGTCCTCTCTTCTGTTTCACCCGGAAAGTGTTTTGTTCTGAAAACCCTATGTTGCATTATTTTCCCTACCAGTAAAAACACATTTTTCCGTTCTTGATCCTTTCCTTGAACCTGTCCTATCACAATACAAAAAAGCATCTCACAAGGCTGCCTCACAGGTGTTGGGCACCCTTTATTTCAGTCCGTTTATGAATAACACTTGCAATCGTAGTCTAAAATATAATCAAAACAAACAAGCAGAGCAGAGTAAATACATTCCAATAAAAATAATATGAGTAAAGGTAACAAAATTCTGATAGAAACAGTAAAATCTGCATAAAGACTAAAGGACTCAGTCATATTAGACAGAGCCATCCTGTAAAACCCAAGGGATCATGTGAACGTGGCTACAGCTGTACAAGCACAGTCCAAGTCAGATCTCAGCTGCTTGCTGAAATTAGAAGGGTGAAGGTCAAACAAGCAAAAGTAACAAACCAGACACTAGCAGCTGTAATCGTATCTGATGAGAGCAGATTTTAGGACTATTCAGATTAAAGAGTACCACAGGTCAGATTATCTGAAGCTTTTATGTTTTTACATTCTGAAAATGCCATGCATACATTCAAGCTAATTGGCAGTTAAGTGTTCATTCGTACCTCCCTTAATTGGGTGTGATCTCAGAACCACATGCTCTGTTTTAGCCTTCTAGAATCCCACTGCTTCTCTTCTGGGAAAAGATACAGCCATTGCCTAATCGGCCCACGATTACAGAATTTGCACCTACTCCTCTCAGCCACTTTGCTGATATGATTTGTCCAAGACTCATTCAAAACACCGCATATCTGGCTAAATACTGCTGACTAATCACTCATTACCCATAAAAGCAGGAATCTTGTGTGAACTCCCTGATAGTCAACCTTCCACTGATGCCCTTCAAGACGTTGTGTTACTCTAACTTCACTATTTATCTGAAATCTGCAACAGAATTTTAATTGAATGAGCTAACTTTGCCTGGCACTCTCAAGTCAAATCTTTGAATTGCCTTGTCTAACTACTTGCTCTTTTCAATGTACATATTCCTTAAAATGCAAGACTTTATCTCATTCTTTGGTGACAAACAAGTGTGATTAGAAGTGCCTATCAGAGGCTTTGTACTTGTCCTTAACTTAGACTAAAAGCAAGTTGTGGGAGCACAGCCCTTGACCATTATGTTTTCAGCCCTACTTCATGACCCATTACATAAACAATTCTAAGTAAAGATGGTGCCAGTTTGGGGAAAAAAAATAAATCTTGTAACTACAAGGTTACAACAAGAAGTTATGACATGGTAGATCACACTAATGATATACATAAAACAGTGCTTTTCAATAACAACTAAAGAATATTTGAAAACAAATATTAAAATCCAGGAAGTTCAGAGACTTAAGTGAAATTTCTGGAATGCAAAACCTGTAGTACTTCAATTCTGCCCAAAGAGAAGTCTGCTTAACATCTTTCTAGCTTTAGGTTTGGTTCATGAAAAAAAAACCTTAGCAATGGACTCTTTAAATTTATTTCTTGCATTATTTTTACAGATTTAATTCTTTTTTCTATTTAAACTGAAACCAGCTCACATAGGTTTTTGATATATTCTTTATTTAGCTACAGAATAATCTTCTAGGATTTTTTTCTAATTTATCGTGCTAATAGAAGTGTATTAAAAATAAGGAACCTATACCAAATGGTTTATATTAGTAATTTGATTTGAGAAGGAAGTACCTTTTATGTAACAATGTAAGGATAGAAGACCCAAGTATGTTCAATGTATGTAAGTTCTGACAGTATATCTTATTTGATTGACAACAAATTAAAGCTGATAGCTAGCCTGAGTACTTCAACGCCAAGGCAAATCTAAGTGGCCCCTTTAGTTTGGATTCGGAAAGAAGTTTACATGCTTTGAATTTGCTTTATTTATTTACTAAAATCAGTAAAACCTTAGGGTCACCTGTCTATTGTGAATGCATGGATATAATCCATCCATGGATTCTTAAGCTTGGAGAGAATAATTTCATCTGAGTCTGGATTCACACCCAGGTTTAAATGCCTGGTCTGATGACACCCTTCTAAATTTCAAAACCAGTGTCCGAGATCCTCCAAGTGTTCCTTGCAACTCTCAGTCACTTTTACTATATAATCCTTCTAAGCAGGTTTCATAGAGGCTGTGGACATTCAAGACTTTAACTCCCCTAGGACAACACTGCAGGGAGACACGGAACACAAGTGTAGGAGAACAATTTCCTACCCACATGCTATTACACCAGAAGTTCCAGAGAGCTTCTCAGTCTTTGTACATTTTCCACCCACACCTTGTAAAGCTGTAATTTGGCATAATTCACCATAATCTTACTTACCCCTTTACCATCCCCCCACCCTTCTGCATCTTTCCTTCGCCAGTGCCAGGCCATGCTAGCCACCCTGCTGTGCCTAGCCAGGCTCTTGTCTTACCCGTGCAACCTCCATGGAGATAAGTGTCCCTCCACGGAGACTGGTCTTGACCTCTACCTTCAATTTGCTCTAAAGACAATTCATTAGAGATGTGCAAAATTAAGAAAACTAATACTTTTAGCTCATTTGAATAATGAAAATAACCAGCTGAAGAACCAAAACTACTCTTGATCAGTTAAGTCATCTTTCAGCTGTCACATACCTTCTCTGAGCAGCACGGGCATCTAGAAAACATTTCATAGCCACTTATACTTCAAACAGAGAGGATACATACTGCAGATTCAAAACAGACAGATATATCCCACTTTGCTATTGACTTTCCAGACATACCCCATCCCTTGGAAATGTGAATATTAAATTACAAAGACATTTTGCTTGGAAGGATTTCCTGAGTTGGCTGGGGAGGGCTCCTTTCGTCTGCTCATTTAAGTTTCTCCTTAAGATTTATAACCAAAGTGTGGATACTGCTCTTTCCCCTTATCTGCCTGAAGAAGGACTGTTCACCCTCGCCTGCCCATCGCATTCTCCGTGCCAGCCCACACTCCGTTTCCGCACACAGTTTTCTCTATCACGCTGACCAGGCCGCAGATGCCTGAGGGACAGGCCAGACGAGCCCGCGCAGCCACGAGCGGCCCGGGCTCCGTAAGGAAGCACCAACGTAACTTTCGCCTTCCCGCCCTGCAGCCGGGAACCCGCAGACTCGCTCGCTGACACTGCCGGCAGCCGGGCACGGCCGCTCAGCGCCGGCCATGCCCCTGCCGCCCCGGAGGAGCCTGCCCGGCCGGGCCGCTCGGGAGATTTAGGCGCCAAGCTGAGGCAGCGCTGCGCCGCTCCTGCCCAGGACTTGCCGCCCTGAGCGGCGCCCCGCGTAGCGCCAGACTTACTGGGCAGCCTCGCCCTCCGCCCCGGGGCGGGGGCTGGGGGCTCCTGGCGGGGCGTCGCCGCCGGCCGCGGGCAGGCAGGGGAAGGGGCGGG
>VWYP01018283.1:0-40611 GCA_013400435.1 Pycnonotus jocosus | reverse complement strand
GGGATGCGGCGGGGGCAGCGCTGGGGGGCGCGGCCGGCAGGGCGATAGCCGGGGCCTTCAGCGAATTGAGGGTGAGGAATGGAAAAAGAGGGTTAGAAAGTCGTTTCCATTCTGCTGAACTTTTGTTTTCTGACCGATAGAGGCCGGTAGAGGACTGTGGAGAAGGAAAGTTTATAACCAGCAGCGCCAGGATGGACTTCCCTCCTACCCAACCAAAACCTGCTGCCGATGGTAAAATCATCTGCTATCCTCCTGGAGTGAAGGAGATTACGGACAAAATTACCAACGATGAGGTGGTTAAACGGTTAAAGGTGAGCAATTCTGACCACCACCCCCTTCCCTGCAACTTCTACTTGTTAAGGTAAACATTTTATCATTGGAATGGAGAGCTGCCAGTGTTTTGTTGTCCTTCCTGCCTGCAGACCTTTAAGGGAATATGACTTCATTGCTTTTCTTTAAAAGTGGAGGACCCATTTTTCCCATTTTTGTAATTCATTACTGTTCTCTTGTGAGTTTGCTCAATGCCAGAGTTGATACATAAACTGATAATTTGTACATGAAACATATCCACAGTTTAGAGGAGATGTCTGAAGTGTAATCATAAGTAATAATTGCAGGATATGTTAGCAAAAATTTTTTGGCAAACTAGGTGTTTTTTTGGGTTCTGGCATTTGAAGAAAGTATAGTTGAGCGGTAGAAACAAGTTAGATATATGTAAAGGATATTCTTGATTGAAAAGATCACACTGTTTGCAAAAAACCAAGCTTAATTTCTGGAGTTTATGGATGGAATTTTGAAATAATTTCAAATGTACAACCTGCCTCAGATTTTTTAACTTACTGTAATACATACTGTTTTTTTCCTATTTAGTGTAACTGACAAAAATGCTAAATTTTCATAAGCAAAAGAGATTGTTAGAAAAATGTCTTCTCTGCTTGTTAGACAGCATCATGGGGGAGTACAAGTCTTTTTTATTTTATTAATCCATTCTTCCACTGGAAAAAAAAAATGGAATGCTACTGTGATACAGTAGTATTATTTCTTAAGTCCATGCTGAAAATAGAGAATTAAGTTGAGCATTGATCAAATATTGACACAGCTCGTTTGTTAACACCATGGTCTTTGGACCAAGGGTTTTTGTAACCTAGGATTTGGTCCTATGCCCAGGGTGGAGTAATAATTTTTAGAGATTGGAAATACTCTGTCATATGATGATCTGTTTCCCATGATAGCAGTGACTCCACAAAGAGTGAAAAATAGAAATCATGGTCTTGGCTGGTCAGTTAGTATATTGAAAAGTTTTGTTAGCTGTAAATGTGAAGAGAACATAGGCTTTGTGCTTTGCTTTTTAAGCAGCAAGGCATATGTCAGTGGTTTTTTTGAACATGAGCGTTGTTCTCCATTTACAGTTTTGGAAATTATTGAATGGACAAGTTCAGCCTAGTATTTTCAAAACTGCAGTGGAATATTGCCAGTTGCAGGAGAGGATACAAGAGTTGTGACTGTTTAGACAGACACCTTGGATCAAAGTCTGTGGAATGTGAAGGAATGCAGTTTTGAGGTGATCCTTGAAACAGGTATTTTATTTTGTCCATGTTGGTGGACTTGCAGTAGTGAACTATGTCGTTCCTATATAATAGGAATAGTAGAACTTCAAAATCATCTATACATGTTTACTGAGTTGATGTGTGTGTGTTAGACATAATTTTCAGGCTAAGAGCAGACTTTTTTCCTGTCATTTTTTTAATGAATTTTTGTTATGGAGTTCAGACAGCCAAAAAATTTGAGACTAGCTTTCAATGGAAATACTTTGCTACTGCACCTACCATCACTGACACGACAGATTTTTCTTACTGTATCGGTACTGTTTAATCTGAGTTAGAAGGATTTTTTTGTCAGGTATTGGCTTTATTGAAGCATCAAGAAAATGGGAAGTACTGTCCACTCTAGAACTAAACCAAAAAGTATATTTTTCTTTATGCTTTTGTATAATGTGTGTGTTCTTTATGAAGTCCAAGCTTCTTTATATCAACTTAATTTACAAAAGCAAATTCATTTTGGTATGTGGAATATTATGATGATGATGTGCTTGCGATGGAAATGTTTGAAAAAGTTTTGTTCAATTTCTTCAAATTTTCTTGAAAAGATAGCTTTCCAGAACTTTAAATATGACATATGATAAAAGCCTGCTTTAACAGAATGTACCAACTCAGGCATGAATCAGGTCTTGAAACTGTAGATTTTTTTTGTTTTCTTGGTCATGCGTCAGGCAAAGATGCTCTTACAGAAAGTGTTTCTTAGAGAAAATGTGCAACTTAGACATTTGGCCACCAGGATGTGGGTCAGTTCCTGCAAATTTTTGTTCTTTTAGCTTGTTGAAGTCATGGTCGACTTAATTGGTTACAAACTTGTGTCCTTATTAGCAAGTTTTCTGGTATCGCATCTTTATTTTTGTGTCCAGACCTCTTCTCCTAATGAAAGGTTTTCTTATTATTGGAACTTGAGATGTTCTGGGCACCTGTCCCAGAGTGCCTGAGCAGAAACTTTTGTGCCAAGGACTTTCAAAAAGAATGTTTTTATATCCTTTCCCTCCTTCTGCTTGAGGTTGTGGGTAATAAAATGTAGGCCAGATACTTTCAAAGTGTTTTGATACATCTGTGTGATAACATTATCATTGTCTTGAAAATGAAAATATTGAGAGTTTTAAGATTAACTTTTTATTTTTTTTGAGGGCTATAGAAAAGAAATGCCTCAGGATTGCATATGTGTGGCGAGTGAAACACAAGTTCAGGTGCTTAATGGAGTCAAAGGTAGTTTCTGTTGTGTTAGGGTACAGTGATGGTTTGGTGCCTTCTTTGAGCGGAACAGTATGAGATGTATAGTTTCAGCTGTTGAAGAAATGATTTCAACTGGTGTGCTGTGGCTGAGGTCAAGTGTCCATTCAATAGATCCAATTAAGTTTAACCAAACTAGGCAGCTAGCATGTGGCAGCAGGGTGTTGCGTTTACTGTACTTTTGACTACAAAATAATTTTTTTTTTAGGTCTTCCTCTTTACAGGGCAGATGTTCAAGTTATATAGGGATTGGTTTTAGAGCCGCAAGTCAGATGCTTGACAATTTGGGTAAGGCTTGTGAAGAGGGGTGGTAAACTTTGACATAACCAGGTGATAGAAGGGAAAAAAAACAATTGTAAGGCACCCAAGAAGCCCTCCTTCAGTTCCAAGACCAAATATGAACCTAAATAAAACTTGAGAGCAATTGTGTTAGCAGTATTCTCTTTCTTTCTGTAAGACAGTTAAAGGTTGAAAGAAGTTTTAAAAACTTGGCATCTGCTTTGCTGCAGAGCTTCTTTATGACTATGGAATTTTTTTCAAAATTGACTGTATTTTACTGCTGTGTTAAACTCCAGACTTGCATATTGCTGTCAGTAAACTATTAAATCTCAGCTATAACTTTGATCACAAGAGAATATTTAAGTGTCATTTATATAAAACATTTTAGTCATTATGAGTAGGATTAATAGTGTATGCTTTATTGTCAAATACATTACAAATAGCCTCATCAATCCAAAATGCATAGAGGCTGATTTTCTCAGTGACTGACATAAACAGCCCTTGTAGGCAAAGCCAGAACTGCCATCGAAATATGTGGGGCTCTCACGTGCTTGTCCCAATCTCTATTTTGTACCCTCTTTACAAGCATTTTGTTTTGCTGCACACTAAAATGGAAGGGTTGAGCGGGTTAAACCTTAGCAGGGAAAAAAAAACCCAAACCAACCAACAACAGAACACCCACCCCTCTCCAACTGTGTTAATTTTAACCTGAACCATTTTCTCGTGTAATTTATCTGGAGAACTCAGAAATACTTGGGCTGGCACAGGGGAGAAACCATCTTCTTTTTTTGGCAGTCTTACCTTAGAATGTTGAAGGAACTTCAGAGTTGAGTTGAATGTAAAAGTTAGCAAATGTTTTCTTTTGAGATAGATATGGGGACATTTGCATGGTTTCTTTAAAACCATCATTCCTGCTAGAGTTTTTAATGTAAAAGAAAGAACGCATGATGGTAAGTTCAGATAAAGCTTTGTACTAAAAACTGTATAGTTTGGCAAAGTGTAAGACAAGTCTGAAGAAAAAAAAGAAAATACTTACAGTGCAGCATTTTCTTTTTCCTAGAGATATCAGTGTAAACAACACTAATTCGTGAAGTCTGTAAAAAGCACATTTAATCAGACACTAAATATATTAAAGTAAAAAAAAAAAGTTTCTGAAACTTTTGAAAGGAAAATAAGTGATAAATTTATTTTAGCATGGAAACTTTAAACACAGGTTTAAGGCAGCATTTAAATATATTTCTGTGAAATTAGCGTTTATAGGTTAGAATTTAGTGAGGGAGATGCAGTTCTTTATCATAGCTGGGTTAGGATTTTGGTTTTTGTTTTGTGGGGGTTTGGATTTCTTGGGGCAGTGATGGTCCTTTTGTTATTCCATCAGTCCAATAGTCTTGTTCTTTTTCCCGTGGTGACAGTTAGGCAAGGCATTTGCTGTGAAGGTCGCATTTGATTGCAATGCCCTCCACACCCTTTCATCCTGTCTCCAATTCTCCCCCTGCCATGCCCACCCAAGGCCTAGCTTGTGATCATCTGGAGAGGTTAGCACTCCAGGTGTGCCTTGAAGTCTTCCCTATCTTGTCCCTTGGTTTTCTTAGTTATACGTGTATGTGTGAGAATGAAACAAACACCCTCCCTTACTTTCTTTCCATTGTCTTTCTGCATATTGCTCTGGTTATTATGTATTGGCCCCTTTGTAGTTTGGCCTGTTGTGTTTCCATACCACTAGAAATAGCTTATCCTAACAATTTGTTATATCATGCACTGGTGGTTTTTTGGGATCTGTTACATCATGGTAAAATTGAGAAAGATTGCTTGTTGCTACTTAAATTTTGGAGTAGGCTGTAGTTAGGTGAGAGAGGAAAAAAGTTACTCTTAACTAACCCTAATATTTCTGTGTAGGTTAATGGCTGCTCTCTCAGGTTGTATAGTTAGATGGATCTTTGATCTGACCTGTCTTTTACTTAGGTAGTTATTTTAAACAATACTGAAAAATAGCAATTAAAATATCCTCTGGTGGAAGAAAATTCTTGTGTCACCCACAAGAATTTGGTATGTTTGAGAGGAAAAGGTATGTACATGTTAAGTGGGTTGAATGGTATATTAACTAATAAATGCTCTTTGCTGGCGTGGTCTTAGATGACATGGGTGACTTGCATGTATTTACATGCTTATATTTAAGATGTATAAGTAATTTTGTGGAGGTCATACAGCCAGGTTACAAAAATGATCCACAGTTATTCTAATAATTTTAAACTTTCATTAATTGTATTTGACTGCAGACTGCAGTTGTAGTGTTCTTGAGTTATTGCTGGGCACATAAGCCTAAAGCCAAATTTTTAATTTGATTTTGCTCATCGTTTAATCTTTTTAATTAGTTAGAGTCTTGTAACAATCAAGTTTTTCATTAACTAGGACAGGCCACTAGTCAGAGAAGAAGAAATTGTGTTCTGAATTTTTGTTCCAATGGAATATTAACCAATTGCTTTGTAAATGTCCCAATTTTGTCAGTCCTTAGAGGAACAGACCGTGTAGGCTTACCAAGTTCACCCAGATGTTACTGAATTTCAAACTGATTGATGATGACAACACCCTTCCTTTGTTTTTGTATCTGATAATTTTCTTTTGTTACAAGTGCGTCAGTAATTAATGGCAATTTCACATATACAATATTATTCTAATGGTTTCCCAGCAACACTAAGATAAGTGTATTGTGAAAGGAAAAAAAAGGCCCCCATTTGAAAGAAGGGGGAACGCAAAAGGTTGCTGTATTAGAAATGATAACTTCTGATGTTTGACCGCTGAGATGGACAGACTAGTTCAGGAGTCTTTATACCCTTATTTATTCTACTATAAACTTCAAAGAATTTTTAATCTTATTCTTATGCTAATGCTTTTTTGTGAGGTGGCTCCATGATGTTAATTGCATTTAAAAGATGGGGAACTGAAGAGTTACTGAAAAGGAAAAAAACAAACCCCAATACCTGAAAGACAAGCTGGCTTCATATGCCTGATTTGGTATTTCCGAATTGCAGCTTCTGAAGTGCATTCTGTTGCACAGTTTCAGTCTGTTCAGACTGAAAGTTTCTTTGATTAAGTTACATTTGTGAGTGCCTGGGGCTTCTCTTAATCAGGCCTCATAATCTCCCCTTAAAAAACCAGAAAATGACTAATGTTTTCTGTGAAAATTGTCTTGCAGGCTGTTATACAGCCATTGTATAGAAACTTTGTAATAGGTAGGAGGCTAGCTTGCAGGTGTTCAGACTTTACTGTTTCAAAATACAGCACAGAATATTCTTTTCTTCAAGTATTTTCCTTCAGTTATAGCATTCCATCTTTGATAAATAAAAAAGGTGGTCTTTGACCAATATACTTCTCTACTAAACAACCTTGATTAACTCTGGAACAAGTTTTTTAATGTGAATGGAACCAAGTAGTGGCTTCAAGATTTTGGTTGTGGTGTTTCCTTTTGTATGTGTGTATGTAATCACTTACCAAGTACCGCATTAACGTTAGTATTACAAAGGCTGATTAGAAGTTTGAAAAGTACAAGATTATTTACCTTGGAAAAGAGATGAATAAGAGTTGTTTTGATAGTAATAAGTTACAAATTTCTGGGTTTGTCCCCTTCCTCTAAAACTGAAACAAACTATTGAAGGCTAAATAATTACTTAGAGGCATGCTGGAAGCCTGTGGCAGACCAGAGCTGTACTGATGCTGTCTTCAGTATAAGTGACATGATTTACATACAAATCACTTCAGGTGCATATGCAGGTCAGGGTATATTTTTATGGTACAGTGTGGGACACTTTTTGTGAATTTAAATAAAGCTTGGATACAAAATCTGTGACATACTGCATTCTTATAAGGAGTTTGTATACCTAAGTTTGCAAAACAGCTGGAGCTTTAGCTGTGGTCAAAGACTCATAAAGGAAGTGTTATTCTCTTACCAGTTTTATGAAGTGAAGGAAAAACTATCCCTGGGCGTGCAGAGGGTAATATAGAAATGATTGCTAGAAAGCTAAATCAGACATATATATGTGGTTACTTTTCTACCTTGTCTACTTGAATCAATTTGTACTATTTTGTCTGCTTAATGTCAATGTTTATCTTCTGCTATGTAAAAGAAAAACAACAGACAAAACCATTAGCAGATCTTTGGCTCACAGTATGTATTATACCCATTTAGCCATTTTGGTAGTTAAAGAAACCAAACTTCTGTGTAGTCCCTAGTCTATGTTAAACATTGCTCGCATCTGAGGTTTTGTTTCCAGTCTGCAATATCTTGTTAATCACTGTTGTTACCTAGAAATCAATCTGAAACACATGCTTATTATTGATGTTACTTAAAGCAATGAGTGTTACTGGCTTTGCAGCTGCAGTATACTAATGTATAGTATTCCCGCTGCTGTGCTGACATCAGAATTTGGCTGTTGTAAAGATCTCTTAAGCATGATTAAATACTGCTGAGGAGAAACAAAGATAAAATTGGCACAATGTAGTTTCTGCTCAGAAATGAAGATTGAAAACTTTCTGGTACCTAGATTGCATGGGGATATTCTAAACATACATTTTATTTATGTGAGACCAAAGATACATGCTTACCTGATGGAGGTGTCAGAGCTTCAGTGTTAGGATCAGTTTTGCAGCTGCAGTGGGGGAAAAAGTCTTTCAAATTCACTGTGAAGGCTGATCAGCCTTTTTACTGTCTTACTCTCAAGTGAGTTGCTGTTTCTTCCTAGTTGTTCAGTTATATTACCTAATCCTAATGGTACTCTATTGCCTTCCATGAGTACAGCCTGTCATGTTTTGCTGGAATACAGTTTGGTAATCATTAGCATTTTAGGCCTCATGTCTTCCATTTCTAATGCTAGAAATCATGACATCTCTCTCCATGAGGTTAGTCAAAACTTTCCAGACTATTGAAACAGAGAAAAAGTTTTGTGCTGGCAAAATACATTCATAAGCATCAAAGAGACATGTCTTTTCTATTTACCTATAATTTTTGGACAGATACTGAAGATAAAAGAGAAGGGAAGAAGAACATTTTTTTAAAAAAGGATCTTGGAGGAGTTGGATATTTCTGGAGTTTCTCCACCCACCATTCTTTGGTGTCTACAGCACCTGAAAAATGCTTAAAAATAAAAGTAGCTAGTTTAGTACTTAGTAGTATTAGAATTTGCCTGCAGTCATTAAATAATTCCTCTTCCTCTGCAATTGTTCTCTCTTTCCTTTGGCTCTCTGAGGAAATAACCTGATTGACCATGAGGAAATAGCTCAACATGTGCAGTCTTACAATACTTTTAAAATATTATGTAACTTACTGATCTTAAAACTGTTTTATCAGTGCATCTAATGTGCAAGCCCATTAGACCAGCTGTAGACTTGTGCTTACTATGAAAATCTTACTACTGTTTTAAGTACTGAAAAATCAATCTCTGAAAAACTGACATAAAACATTTGTGTGTCTCAGTTTACTTTGTATATGTGATAGAACTTTGCCTGGAAAAATGTTTTTACCTCGCTTTTCTAATGAAATAAGTTTAATTTCTTTGTTACTGATCTTCCTTGAAGTTACATTAGTTCAAAACTTGCTGGCAGTCAGACAAAGGTTTCAGAGATGGAACACCTGTCTAATTGGTGCTGAACAGTGTAGAGACATCTATGGGCCTTATTCCTGTCAGTCATAAAGTCATAATTTTTCTTTTAAAAACTTTTTTTACATGAAGTAGTGAAGAGGAATAATTCAGAAATTATGCTGTATTGTTTGCACAATGGCCCAATATTTTGGAGTACGTGAAGGGAAGTTTAATTCCTAAGCTGTTGAAGTAAGAAAATGAAGCAGGTAAACTCAATACTTTGTTATGGTGGTTAGAAACAACTCAGTGATCTGTGAGAGATGAAAAAAGTGGCCCTACGTGTATGGGTTTTAACAGATGTTTCTTTCTCATCAGTGTAGTGGTGCAGAGTTAACATTCATTCACCTAGAAGGCAAATGGAGAATATAGGGCAGCTTTAAAGCTTTTTTCCTTAAAAATGCGTGTTTATTTAAATGCCTAATTCAATCATCCTTTATAAATGTAGTTGGCATGTGCCATCATTCCTGAAAAATTCTAATCTATGTCTTCTCAAAAGCTCCTTTTTCTGCTGTTACCAGTAGAATATCAGTGGCAAGAAGTACTATTTTTGCGCATGTGAAGTCAGTAAATGACGGTCTAGGAGTTGCATTTGTGAGCTGTTAGTAACATTTTTTTTCTTAGAAAATGTATGTAGAATATGAAAGTAGGCATAACTGTAGCTGAAGGGAAATTGGGAAATCTGGAAATAAGATTTCAGCTTTGTTCCACTTGAAACTGGTAGTCTAGACTGCTGTAAAATAATGAGAATTTTGCTTTAGGAAATGGAGGGTTCACCAAGTACAAAAACTATATCTTTGTAGAATATATACACATTAATAAAGCTGGAAGTAGGTCAGTAGAAAACTTAATAAGCCATTAAAAAAATCCCTTTGAAATGGGAGTAAAACCTGAGCTTAGTGTCTGTGTTTCTAAATCTCAACTGGGAAAGCGGGGGTGGTGTGTAATGTTTTCCAAAGTCATGGTCTTTCAGTCCTAGCCTGTTTCCCTTTAAAGGTTAAATGACCTTTAGTCAGATTATAGATTAAAAAGCTGCTATTTAATTTTGTTTCACTTTGACATTTTTAGATACTGTTCTTAGTTTAGGTTCTTGTGAAATTGGAGCATTCTGGTCTGAATTGGATATACTATGCAGATTAAAGAATACTCATCCTAGAATTAGAGCTCTGTGTGTCACTCCATATTTGATGCTAAAACTGGGTTCTGATACCTGTGTATGTCTGTGAAGGTGGAGTTCACCATTAGATTTTTATCTAGCAGTGGAGATGGTTTGAGAAATGCCTTGAGGGACTCTCTCTCACAGACTCTGCCTCCTGAGAATTCATCCTGTGGAGCTGTGCCCTAATTCATACTGTCTTGAGACTTCTCAGAGTTACTCCAGCTTCAGTCTGTATGACGGCTGTCATGCATTTGTTTGTGTACAGAATCTGAGCTGATGCCTCAACACTTGTTTTTAAAAGCCTGACATCATGCAGCGTCCCCAGAAAATTAATTTTAAAACTAACCTCAAAATTTTAGAAATAAGATTTCTTGAGAGTTTTCCCATGATTTTTCATCATCTTTATCAGTCTTCTGCTCAGAAACAAAGCTGTGGGCAAAACCAATTTCATCAGGAGTGTAACAACATGGAGGAGTAAGTAATGACAGGTTGGTTTTGTAGAATATTGCAAGTCAGTTTAGTAATCTAAGCTGATCTGCACAGTGGATATTCTAACATAGTCTAAATCAATTTAGTTTATCATAAAAATTAATAATAATACAAAGGCTAGTTCTCTTTATCGTCTGCCAGAATTGTGTTCTGGAAGCTTGTCATCCTGGCACTGTTTATCTGACCGACTGCTTTTGGCTACTTTTTGTGTGATGCTGCTACTGAAGAAACAGTTGCTCATTTTCACTGCTGCTGCCATTACTGTTCAGGAAGAATAATGACTCAAAGTAGTTTTCCTTATTTGAGTCACCGGCACTCCTAAAGTCATAGAAACAAATCAAAATTGTGAAGAGTTAGAGAAGAAAAAGTAAAAAATAGAGGCACATAGTGACTGTAGGGAAAGGGGAAAACTAGTGTAGTTGGAAAGGGTAGAGTTGCTACACCAGTAGGTGGAGGATTGCCCTGAATCAAACCCTGGTATATGGAAGCACAAACACCAAAGCCAGCACTTGGAGCCAGTTAAATACTCTTGCTACTTGTAGACCATATTTTCCCTGTGCTTATCCAGGTGTATTTGTGGCTTGCAGGATATTGGATTATGGTATTGATCCAGTTCAAAAGCAGTTTTTCCAGGTAAGGTTTCATTTGGATTAGCGTGACTTGCGCAGTCACCTACTACCCCCTCCTTGCTTTCGCAGAAGCTCTGTGACGGTATTGGGGTGAACTATTACCTGCAGTGACAGATGAATTTAGAACACTGTGGTCATTGAGTTTGACCTTACTAAATCAATTCCTAGGTCATTAAACTGCACCCTGAGATTGGGCTGAAGTAATCTCAGCCTCCCCTGTCATTTTTACAGCCATGTAATGAGCTGGTTCAAGGAGCAGATATATCTGAAAAGTAACCTGGGCAGAAAAAGGAATTTTTCAGTAGTGTCACTTGTCAGCCACTTATGTGCTGGCATAATGAATGGACAGATCTGGCAGATTTGGGTTGACTCACACATGAAACTACATGCCATGAAACTACACCCTAAGAAATTGTACAATCACCCCTCCACCGCCTCTGTTTGTGAAGCAGTATCTCTAAACAAAATGAAGTGTGTCCCTTGTTTCAGGGAGCTGCAAATGTTGGTGCAGAGAATGAGGTACTGGCTTTACGTGTCTGAAAATAGAAGCTAAGAAACAGAGGAGAATGTTCTCTGGTTACAAACAATTGAGATCAGTGCTGTGTTTATACACAAATGTGTGGATTTTGCTGGCACCAGTAATTTTGAACAAGCATGAATGTTGGGGAATCCACAATGAATTTTCTAATGTTTAGCTGAGTAACTGCAGTAATAGATACCATTCATCCTAATACATAATTGCTTTCAAAATAAACTGATTTTATATTTGAATTCAGAATTGAGGTAGTAATAAGTAGAGAGAAATACTTAGATAACACCTCTCCTTTCTTTAGGATTGTTTGGTTTTCTCTTTTTCTCTTATTGTCTGCCCTGTTCGTACAAAAGAAGAATTTGAGGTTTCAGTGTTTTTCAGGCCTCCCTAAGCATGATGGCTTGCATTTCTGTACCAGTATTATGGTTATGAGATGCAGTCCGTGATGTTTAGACTGGTCTTTTCCTGTTCTGCAGTCCAAACTACTGAGTCTTGTGCTGTGACTTGAACTAGAGTAGTAGGTGGTACAGGCCAGTGCTTGCAAACAGATTTGTCTTCATGCTGGCTCTGATGCTTACTGTTTTTTCCCTTCCTAATGCCCGCTGTAGTTGATTGTTCTTTAAAGAAAGACGTGTGCTAACTTCCAGGATGTGTGTCTGTCTGTAGGTGGATAACTGTATGCATACATACATATAGACAGAAATGAATCTTTTATTTCTAGATAATCACACATAATGAAAAAAAAAATTTAAAAAATTGTACTATCCAGCAGGTAGGCACCATAAATAGCTTTCTCCCCCAAGCATGCACTGCATGCAAAAAGCAAGTAGTAGAATCTTTTTGTGTGTGTGTGTGATATTGAAGCCAGTTATTAACACTCTACAGGGCTTATATTTCCAAGTTTACTCTTGCACATGAAAGGCTACCGGAGTATGGAGATACACAAAATCAAATTCTGATCACTGAATCAGTCTTGCTGTCTCTCTACCAATCATAAATATCAGAGTTGTTCATAGAAAGTGAGAACTCTTCTTTAACTCACTTAAGTAACATTTTTTACACTTTGGGATCTGAGAGTTGTGGAGAACATATTAAGGACGCCTTGATAGGAGTCCCAAAAATCCAGCTGCTGTTGAAATATGTTTGAACATAATTTTGTTTATTCTTCTTAGAGACAGTGTTTACAAGGAGGTTGCAATTTTTTGGTGGTTATATGCATTGAAATTCAAACTTCAGCTAATGTTAGAGCTGAATTTTGCCTGCTTTTCTAGTAGCAATTTGTTTGTATATGGAAACTTCTATGAAAATAGCAGTGTGGGAATGTTGCCAGAAACTTTTGGATGAAGTTATGTAGATAATTTTGATTATACAAATCCTTACTTTGAAATAATTTGATTTCACCTCATATCATTTGGTTTGTGACTTGTTGGGTTTAGTTGTTTCATTTTATATTATTGTTGAAGTAAGCCCTTACTAGTACTCTCTAATTCAGAAAACTTCAAAATAATGCTTAAGAAATGAATGTGTGGATATACTTTACATATATTCACATCTGAGTAATATATGGGGATTCCTGGAGTTCAGTCTTTTTGTTTGTATATAAATTCTGGAGACCTTAAGTGACTCCTGATTCAAAAATCTGTAATTACCTGGCAAGTCTTTGATAGTATATGAAAAAAACCTGTGAGTAACTGATACTATTCATGACCAATGGAACAAATGTTCAGAGATTTGACCAGCACAAAGAAATTTAAGTTCATTTATGGGAACGGAGGTTAATACCTACTTTAGTCTAAACTTGTGCTGTCTTAATTCTGACCAAAATGCTTGCAAAACCATCATACTGAAATTTGGGGGAAGATGTTATGGGTTTCCTGAGTTTATCTAAGACTGTTGACTAGGAGATACTGCTTTCTCACCCCAGAGGAATGATGAGCACACAGGATACAAAATGCTTAAATTGGAAAAGTTTATTCAGTGATGGAAAACTACTTTCATACCACTTGGGTTCTCAATACCTGATTCACACAGGAATCAGCTGTTGTCTGACCTCTGAAGGCAGTGCCTAGGCAAATTCAAACAAATACTGTAGACACAGTGTCAACAATATGCGGGTGATCACTGCCTGATTTGAATGTTACCTCATGATTTCACCATTTTTTAACCCTATATGTGAGCAGTCAGAGCTCTGGCAAAAGACACCTATAATATTAAACAAGGTGATGGTTTCAAACGGGCAGCAGGAAGTATTTCCCTCCATCCTTCAATTTTCTTTGCTGGATTGTTTCCCTTTGATACTTCTTTTTGGTCCTTAGTACAGGCAATACTTACCTTCAGTGAGGAGTTGCCAATAGCGGAATCTGAGAGTAACATCTTTTGGCCTCTCTCCTTGGTTAGGAATTTGAGCCCCATCTGAATTAGGGTTTTTGCTCTACTCTCAGCATCTGAAACAGAGTTCTGTAATTAATCTCATTATGAATGTATCAGTGTTTTGGAACTATTGAATAAAAATACTGAAGCCTTTTCCTCAAGATCAGTTACTTGGTCAGCAACTGCTTGTTTCCACTTCCAGTATTCTCCCATAAAATTCATAGTAAAATATTAGGTCTCAGCGATTTTTTTTAAGGTGCTAGGTGGCTTCAGTTTAATGTTTGAGTTTTAGGTGCCAGAGATTGTAGTTGACAGATTTTGTTTCCTGACCATAAATCTTAGGTAACAGCATTTTTAGGACGTCCAATGAATTCTTGCAGCTTAGAAGACTATTGATATCTCTACAATTTGTAGGCCAAAGTGCATTCTGAAGTTTTCTTTCCTCTACTATGAAGATGAATTGAGAAATGTGTTGATTTTGAATTTAAAAAAACCAAAACAAGACCACCAGTTCAATCAGAATAAAAAACTGTCATGTTAGAGTTTTCTTTTTAGGATGGGAAGTTGAGGAAACAAAGATAGCAAGGTACCGGGACTTTTTTTGTGAATGGGTTCTGTATACAAGTACATGATCTGCATGCTATGATCATGAAGGTGATTAAAAAAAAAACTAGAACAAAATACTGAAAAAAACCCCCAGAAATACAAATTTCCAAACATGAATGAAAGAGTTTCGTGGTTTTAAAAGCCATTCAAGGCTTCTGAAAAATAAGAGCCGTGGAGCTTCATGTATTTAAAATCTTGTGTAAGCCAGCTTAAGAGACATAGTACTTGTATATAGGATTCAGGACCTCAAGGCAATAACTATACAGTCTAGAATGGTTTTAGTATAGTTTTGGTTTTGGGTTTTTTTTTTTTTTTTAGAAAAAGTTAAATCTTCTGCCTATGTCTAATACTTCATGTATGCTTAAGAAAGACCATGTGGTTTATTTTGACAGTCATCTAGTCTAGTTGTCATTCTGCAGAGTTTGTATGTGAAAGACAGCTGTTCTGTCCTTCTACAGGTAACATTTCTCCTCCTTTTTTTAGTTGTTCCAGTCATTGGGGTTTTTATGATATATTGAACCACCAGGACATGCATGTGGGTTACTGTTCTGAGATCGCTGCAGCTGAGCAAGTGAAGTGAAATCTCTGTAATTTTTGAGTCAGAGAAACAAAGATCATTTTTAAATGAGGCATTATTTTGGCTTCAGGCCACTTCAGTCCAGTATTGTTAATGAAGTGGCTGCTTTCTATGCATTCTGGGCAATCATAATTTTTTGTGCTGAATCTTGGTGCATTCTTTGTAAATGTCTCCAATTTCTCTTTGACATTGTGTCACAGATGCAGATATTTGTGAGGTGACCAAACTCTGTGCCACTGGGTACCAAATTTATGTTCATGCTTGAGGCACAGATTAACATTGTTTCAGCTGTCTGATCTCAGAAAGGGAATCAGATTAATTTTCCAGCTATTTCAAGTCAAGGCAAAAGTTACTGTTGCAGAGCATGCATTGTCTTGAGCATCTGTTGTAGTGCTGGAATTTAGTGAATGAGTTAAAAAAGCTCACAAACTGTAAAATTTAGTGGGTAACAAAACATTTCTAATGAAATACTGAACTAGGTGTTAAAGTAATTTAAGAGGTATAACCTCAAGAACTTCTCTCAAGTCTCAAGTCCTGTGTGGTTTTGTACTTTTGGCATTGAAATTGTCAGGTTTCATCATGGTGAGGATAAGTGATTTTTCTGGATGACCATGCCAAAGTGTTTTTCAAATACAGAGCTACTATGCCTCAAATGCCTTTTTTAACTATACTAGACCTTCAGAAATTGTGTGATTCCTGTTTTAGGCACTGTTTATGAGGATATTGCTGGCAGCTGTTTAGATTATATTTGGTACTGTTGGGGTTTAGATTTGTTTTCTTTTTCTTACTTATAGAATTTTTCCCCATATGTTGCTAAGGAACTAATTGCTGGATAGTTATGGGTACTGGGGCAGAACAAAGGGGGCCAAAAGAGAACCTGGCTACACCTTTTGTCTCTTTGGGGGAAGGGGGAGGCAACATGAGTGGTTTTGGGGGCAGATGAAGACAAAGCCGGAGGCAGCTTCTGCCCTGCTTCGCTTTGTTCTTTGGGCACCTGTCGGAGAGGACACAGACAGGCTGTTTGGTGGAAAGAACTCCAGTCCCGGGAAAATTTTCCAGTGTTTGCTCGCGCGCCTGGGAATTCTGAGCTCCTCAGCTCTCCTGCCTGCTGGAGCCAGGGCCTGGCCTGCCTCGCCACCATGGCCTTTCTTGGGCACTGCTCTTTCTGCTCCAGTGAGACCTGCCCTCCCCCCTGCCCTGCCCTGCCTGGACACCCAGCCGTTCCTGGCTGCCAGCCCGTCCCATTGCACTCTTCCCAACTCTGTGCAGGAGCCACCGAGGCCACCGAGCCATCGGGACCAAACTGTCCTGGGTTTTGGGAGGCAGGGTTTTCAGGGGTCTCGGTACTACTGTTCAGTTGTTAATGCTGTAGTTATTTTCTTTTGTTGTTTGGTTTGTTATACATACTAGTAAAGACCTGTTATTTCTTGCTCCCATAACTTTGCCTGTAAAAAAGCCCCTTTAATTGCCTTTCTTGTCTAAATTATAACAACTTAGAGGGAAAGGATTTAAATTGTCCAGATACCTGTCTTCTAAACCAAGACAGGTACTTGCAGGTTGCTGATTGCAGCAGTGTAGTTTTGTGAAATGTTACTTTCAGCTAAGTTCAGCAGCATCAGTTGTGAGACTGAACTTGAATAATGTATTTAAATACATAAATTAAACATTAAATACATAAGGTGTATTTTTTAATAAAAAATATGTCTTTATCTGAAGTCTCTTTCTGTCAGAGCAAGGAAATGGAAATTTGGGACCTCAGTGAGCTTTCCATTTTTCAAAAATGAAGTTTTAGTACAAGACACTCCTTATTGGAACTTCTTAAAAAACATCATTAACACTTGATATGTGGTGTACTGCCAGCTTCTTATCTTGACAAAATCAGTAGCCGTAAAACTTCGGTTACATAGGAGGAATGTTGAGGGGCAGGTACAGCAGTTACGGTCATATTCTAGCTATCGACAAGGAAGGAATTTGATGGAACTGATAGGCAAAACAGTTGCAGAACTCTCATGATGGAAACAAGGAGTTACTTAAGTTCTCAAAATACTAGAGAAAAATTCCAGTCAAGACTTTATTAGCCTGACATTAAAATAACTGCAGAAAATCAGAGCAAAGCCGCCATTGCTCTGAGATATGTGATGTAATATCCTCTAAGTATTGAAACTCTAAAAGCAGGAATTTGATTTTTTTTCCTTTATTGGGGAAGAAAATGCCATGGTTTTATAAACAGAGTACATATTCTGGATTTGGGATAATTTTCAATCAGCTCGAGGTAGCTATACTGCTTGAAAATACTATTAAAATATTTAACAAAGTTAGAAACAAATGAAAATGTAATCCTATTACTGGTGATTGGGCATAAATGTCAAGACCCAGCAAATAAAAACAGGTATGATACAGAGACACAAATGGGAAAACCTGGGGTTTTGTCTTTTTTTTGTTGCTCTCCTGTCCTTGCCTTTTCATTTTTACTTTTTCATTGGGCATACAAATGCACATTACTCCCATGCTCAAAAGAGAGAAGTCTACATGTAGTATCATAAAATGAACAGTAAAAACATTAAGACAAAGGTTTTAAATACTGTCCTGTAAAGTCCAGGAAAATGTTTTCTATAAATAATATATTTGATTTTAAATATTTCAACACTTTTAATATTGGCAGTTGTGATGGTAATATGAATTTCTTGAAGACTTTTCATATTATTCTTTGCTACCTATTTGCTTAGAATCACATGCATAGATGTATCATACTGATTTTACTTATTTCTCAGAAGCTGAATATCCTACACATAATCATTATGTCTTTAGGATTATCCTTTTGCTGAGCACTGTGGATTTGACTTTTGTCCTTATATCAGCAATATCGGTGCCTTTTATTTTTCCTTTGGTCTCCTACTCCATTGTAATAACAATTTTTAAATGGAAAATTTCTTAAAAACATTACTCATTTCACATGTCAGAAGTCAGTCTATTACTTAGGGGTAATTGACATTATGCACAGTAAAATAATTTAGGCTTGCTAAATGAATTCTACAAATACAGTACTTTTCATACATTTATTAGAAATAATCTTCTTCCTCCTTATTAAAAAATTAATACTTACAGCCAGGAAAACCACTCCAGACAAGTTTCAGGTCCAGTTTTTTTGCTGTGCTTTAAGAATTTTCAGAAACTTTGTTTTTGATGGGACTAGTTAAAAATAAAATGAAACCACCAGACGTGCACAAAGTAAGAAAATTCTTGCATTTTGCATTCATTCCGTTTTGTAGCGCCTTAGTTTTGAGCTTGGTACCTGCCAAAGACAAAGCTATGGGGGAGAGTTTTGTATTTGTGATACAAGGGTGCAGAGATTCCCTTGCAGCCTGTGTTGAAGACCATGGTAAAGTAGCTGTGCCCCTGGAGCCTGCAGAGGACCATGGAGATGCTGAGATCCACCTGCAGCCTGTGGAGGAGACCCACACCCCAGAGCAGGTGGATACCTGAGATGAGGCTGTGACCCTGTGAGAGGCCTGTCTGGAGCAGGGAGGGATCTGCAGACCCATGGACAGAGTAGCCCATGCTGGATCAGGCTTGCTGATAGGTCCCCTTGGAAACCCACACTGGAACAGCCTGTCCTTGAAGGACTGCACCCCGTGGAAGAGTGAACGGTGTTGGAGCGGTTTTTGGAGAACTGTTGCCTGTGAGATGGACTCCTGTTGGAAAAGTTCTTGGAGGACTGTCTCCTGTAGGAGAGAGCCCACATTGGAGCAGGGGGACTCCTCCTCTCCTGAGTAGTGGGACTAGCAACATGTGACAAACTGATCATAATCCCCATTCCCTGTCTCTCTGTGGTGATGGGAAGGAGGGAGGGATAGAAGGGAAGGTGTTTTTAAGGTTTTATTTCTCATTATCCTGCTCTGATTTTGTCAGTAATAAATTCAGTATTTCTAATTTGAGACTGTTTTGCCTGTGACAGTTACTTGTTGAGTGATCTCTCTGCATCTCAACTCAGGAACCCTTTGTTATATTTTCTCTCCCCTGTCCAGCAGTGGAGGGGAGTGATGAGAGGCTTTGGTGGGTGTCTGGCATCCAGCCAGGATCAACCTACTACAAAACACAAGTGGTGCACAAAAGCATGGTGCTCTTTCTATGTACCCTGCTTCTGGTTAACAGTCAAGAGAGTGTAGGATGTACCATGGGATGCACCTGTACCATAATGTACAAATAGACACGGATACTCCACAACATCAGCATTGTTGGCAGCATAGCTCTCTAAGTGTGTTTAATGTGAAACTCTAACACGATTGTCTCACGTCCTGAGAATTGATCTTAAATAATCACTTCAAAATGAAACCTTAACAGTCAGTTCACAGTGGAAATGCAAATGCTGTTGTTTTGGTAGCACCACCTTCTCTTTGGAAGAGGAAATGAATTAACACACAGCATTGAGCTGGTTATGAAGAATCTGCTCTCTCACATCTGGAAGCTATTATCCAAGTATTTGCAAAACTTCATATGGAAACAGAAACTTCTTCACTGTGGGGAATAAGGTTTGAAGATTTTTTTTGTTTTGCCCCAGCCATATATAACACTTCCTGTTATACCTAGGGGAGGAGGACTTCTTAAGGAAATGCTTCTCACTGATGATGTCTTGAATAATCATTAGAACATTTAATAAATAGGCTCTTTTTAGTCCCTCTGCAAAACTCTTTCATTATGCATCTATGTATGTGGAAGCAAAGTTTCTGAGAGTTGAGGTGACTTTAGGAACCCTCTTAGAGTATTTAGACAATTACTAGTCTTTGGCGGGAAAATTGCAAAAAATACCATTACAAATCTTTCCAGTAATAAAGACTAGATATTGCTGAGGACTGAATCACTTAAAAAAATAAAATAAAAATTGGTGCTGTGACACCACACTTAAATCATAAATGTATAAGAGATGGGGAGTAATGTGGATATGAAAACATAATGTGTTGATAAATATGAGCACTCTTCGTTATTTGAGAAGAGGTATATGTACCTTATTAAAACATGTGATTTGATTGTGGCTGTAGTTTATGTTAGAAATTGTGTGAACCAGTTTAAAACTGGGATAACAAAATATCCTAGGGATTACAATATTGAGACAGCCAGACTAACAGTATTTCTCAATGTTTCTTGCATTAAAGTAACTTTAAAAGGTCTTGGATTGAGTAGCCAAGTATTGTCATGCATCCAAAGCTGCTTGTAAATAAAAAGTAGATACCAAGAAATAATTTTTGTTGGCGACAAACCATACAGTGACCTAATGTCAGGTAATACTTTGCATACTTGAAAACCTTTAAGCTGTTCGGGAAATGTGGTGAGGTGAGTTGGTTTTGTTCATCACAGCCAAGGAGAACTTGTGTTGAGTCAAATAATTTGAGTGGAATTGATCCAGTGGGAGCTTTTAGGCTTAATGTTGACTAAAGCATGGTGAGGAGTAATGAGAGAAAATAAAACTATGACTTCTTCAAGTTGTAAAGGACTAAGTAAGGGAGTTCTGATGCATCAGTTAAGGTTGCTGAATGAAATCTTTAACTGAACAGCTTCTATTGAAAAACCTTACAGAATTTAGTGCTGGGTAAGGATCCAGATGGTAAATACTGTCATGCTTTTCTTATATGAATCAGATGCGTGTTTTTGTTTGCATACTGTGGGAGTGTACTCTTGTGCAATACTGAAGTTGTAGCGAACCTTCGCCTCCAAGGGTACGACATGAGGATACGATGAGAATAATAAGAACCTGGAAGGCAGAGAAAATGTTGGCCTAAAAAGGTAAATGGTCTGTCTCAGGTCATGATAAAACCCCAGAAACAGATTATTAAATTAAAATTAATGAGTTAATTGCTACATTGGCTACAAGTTGTGAAATTTACTGTAGCAATGCATTTCTGAGACCTCGAATTTAAAATGATCGGTGATCATGTCTTATGACAGTTTTTACTAAACAGAAGTAAAGGTAATTTTTCAGGGGATTTAAGAGGATTTGGCTATCTGTAGGTGTCCATTTCAGGCTTCCTGAGCTTCCCACTAGTAAGGTTAAGAATTCATGCCTGTGTTAGGTTGTTTGTTAAGAGTTTATGCACTGGAAAGGTATAAGTTCTTTCTTAAGTTCTTTCCTTCCTGATCTTGGCCATTGAAGTCTAACTACCTTCTTGCTACTGGGTCTGGAACGTATCAGATCAATTCAAACCTGTCTCCAGATACCTATGATTTTGGTTGCATGTGATCACTCAATTAGTCATAATTTCTAAAGAAATGACAGATCATAATGATTCTGTATTGTTGCAGTAGTGTGACTGTAAATAAACTTACAGGTTATTGTTACACAAAGCATAAGGGTACCTGCTTAACACAAAAGAAGTTGACTTGGGATTAAAGTACATTTACTTGGAGGGAAAAGCACATTACTGTTGCATATAGTGCTGAAGGAACTAAGGGTGTACAAAAATGGTATTGAATCTTCCAAATCCTAAAATTTAAAAAATCTAAAATAAAAATTTAAAATCAGCAATACTGTCTAAAATACTCCGTTCTGAGCAAAATGTATTTTAACAAGGTTGTGGTGATAGGAAAAGGAATGCAGTATTTTCTTTGTACATCATGAATCTGAATTTTCCCATGGGCTTGTTCATGGCCAAAGAGTACAAGATTTATTATGTGCAGTGGTAACAGCATTAGTAATTACCTTCTGCTGGGAAGGAAGGACAGCTTTACTTCCCTTTTGCACCACTGTAATCTTGGGAAGCATACTTTCTTGGAACTTTTCCTTGCAGCAGTCCATATGAATTGCTGTAACCAAGATGTCAATCTGATTGACTGTCAATATTTTTGCAGAGCAAAATATTGAAGCACGATTTTAAAAGCATGTTCTAATTTGTGCCATGAAAAGTATTTTGGATTAAGGCATCTGATTTTTCTCATTTTGTTTGCCTTGTTCACCCCTTCTGTTGTGTTCATGTTATTATTAAGAATCTTACAGCTTTACAACAGAACTGGAATTCTGCTGTGTATTGATTATGAAGATATAATATGTGGGTAATTGTACAGTCCCTCTCCGAGTTTGGTAACAATACTTGTCCTATCTATGTGATATTTGAATTCATTTTGTAGTTACTTAAAAATGTGTATCAGGGAAGTTACTGCAAGTAATCCATGAGCTGCCTGCTCCATATACTGTTTTTATTGCGAGTAGTAAATAGTCTGGCTGCTTTTTCATATGTCAGATCGATTTAATAGCTAGGTTCTTGGAAAATAGTCTGACTTGCTTGATGTAAGCAAAATAATACAGAATATGCTGTTTCACCAATGAGAAGATAGTGGTAAATTACCAATCTGTGACTTCTTTGTATGTGATTGGTCAGTTGCCCAGAACAGCAAAGAAAAGCCCGGTGTAGATCAGTGCCTGGGGAAGAATAGCCAGCTAAACTGTTTGCCAGTCGGGAGATATCGCTGTGGCTACCATTGCTGTTGCTGCACCAACTTTACATCTCATATGATACATTTGTAATCATATTTGGAAACTCTGTTCATTGGCTTCTGGTGGTGAGCAGGATATATCTAAAGAAGAAAGCAAATAATCTTTGCCCCTCAGAGTGTCTATGCTTTATATCATCTTTTTTCGACTTTTCATTTTCTTTTTTCCCTTCCCCAAGTTATCCAAAGCCAGTTAACTGTCTTGTTTAGTGTAGTGAAAATGGGGCATTGCCCTTCTCTGTACTGGCTCCAGCACTTTAAAGTCTTCCTTGAACTGAGGGGATCAGAATTGGACACAGGATTCAGGGTGTGGCCTAACCAGTGCCAAATACAGCAGGACAGTCACTGCCCTGGTCCTGCTGGCCACACTGTTGCTGGCACAGGCCAGGATGCCATTGGCCTTCTTGGCCACCTGGGCACAGCTGGCTCATGGTCAGCAGCTGTGGGCCAGCACTCCCAGGTCCTTTTCCACTGTGCAGCTTTCCAACCACTCTGCCCCAGCCTGTAGCACTGCCTGGGCTTGTTGAGACCCAAGTGCAGGACCTGGAAGAGCGCCTTGTTGAACCTCATAGCGTTGGCCTTTGCCCAGCAGTCTGTCCTGTCCAGGTCCTTCTGCAGAGCCTTCTGCACTCCAGCAGACAACATTCCCACCCAACCTGGTGTCATCTGTGAATTTCCAATCCCTTAGTCCAGATCATTGATAAAGATATTAAACAGTACTGGCCCCAAAGAGAGGTTTTCACCTATTGTTTTTAATTAGCACAGTCTGGTAAGTGTCTCCTTACAAAAAAAAGGCATTTGAGGCTCCTTTGGCAGATACCTTCTGTATCTGTGTCATTTTAAATTTATTTTTTTTTAATTAGTGAAAATAATCAGGACTAAGTAATGTGTTTCCAATCAGCATTTAGTAATTTCTAGCATTTCATGTTGTATTGCTATTGTATTGCCTTTTCCCCCCTTTCCTTCTTCTGTCATATCCTGCAATTGCATTTTCATTGTTTTTATGTACATAACCTGTTGTTGCCTCATAAACTCTTTACAATTGCTTACTAAATGTTCATCTCTCTCCTCTTCTCTTGTTTACAGCAGATAAGGTCTTAATAGCGTAAGTATTTGGATTTAAGCACTAAGCATATGACAATTTGCCAATGGTGATTATTTGGTATTTCTGCTCTTGTCATAGAGTATCCTGTCCTCTACTGCCATTCTCTAACTGTCATCACCATCAATTCCTACTTCTCATACCACAGGTTTTTAGGGAAATAGGGTCAGTTATAACACCATTTTCACCAATAAATGCATTCAGTTCCAAAAGGTTCTTTCAGTTTATCATTTTAGGAAGGGGCTAAGGAGATACTATTGGCCTAATTATCATGTCTTCAGTTTCCACGTGGCTGGTCTTGATGCTCAGAGTTTCTTGTCATGGTCAGTCTTGTGTAAAGTGTTGATTACCTTTATCAAAAGCATGAGCTGTTTTGAGGTGAGGGTTATCAAAGTAAATTGCCTTTTATGTGTTACCCTGTTTTTCTTGACTTGTGGGTTTATTTACCTGTTCCAGGTTTGGTTTGTATTATAAAATTCTGTTGATGTCAGCCTGTTGGATGTATTGGCAAGATGTCATTTATTGATTATTACATCAATATTTGGTGCTTTTTCTCTCTTGTTTGGGCATTAGCTTGGGGTGGTGGTGGGCTGTGTGTGTATAGTTTGTTTGGGATTATTTTGCTATTTTGGTGTTTAAAGAAAAGCCAACAAAACCTGTGTTACTACATTTGTGATTCCATTTGTCAGGAATTTAAAGATTTGGAAATAACAATCATCCAGTCCTCCCAGTTTGAGTATTTTGCTTTTCTTTTTCTTCACACTTCACCATCTCTTTTTTCCTCATTTTTTTGATGCTTCTGGCTGATAGATAGGACTGTATCCGAGGCTGACGAAGATTTCTCATCCTAAATCTGCACTGCATAGAAGTATTTTGTCAGAGACATATCTGTGAAACATTTTGTTATGTTTTACTGTGAGAACTGAGATAAAAATTCTATTTATTGTTAATGGTTAATGGCAACAATCACCTATAGTACTGCTTAAATCATATCAGGAAAGGTGTAAAAACACTCTGATGGCAGAGTTGCATTATTTGAGTCTGCTGTGATTTCAGCCTTTTCTTGGCATCTCTCCTTGAATTGTAGTAGCTCTTGAAGTGTTTGTTATCTGGGTTTGCATCCATTTGGTTAAGTTTTAGTTTCAGATATCTTAGCGTTTAATCCTAGTACCGAAGTTACTTTACAGTATCATTTCTGTTACAACAGATGCTATTAAATTCTCTCAGTTGTTGAATTTCTTCTTTCAGTCTTTGCAAAGGGATTTTTAAAATACTGAGTATTTTTTTCTGGTCTTTTTACAAGCTAAGGGTTGTTAAATGTTATTGCTTTGGAGCCCTGTGAATAAGCTGGTGTTAGAACAGTAAAACAAATGCAACATGTACATGCCTTCCCCCTGCTGTGACTGGCTTGGAGGTTTATGCTTGTCCTGCCAGCTGCAGCAAGGCTTTTCTAGATCTGCCTGTTTCTTCCTCTGCAACTGCTGGTTTGAGTCTTTTCACAATCTATACTGATTACCCTGTCCTCTCTTGGTGTTTATAAACCTCTCCCCCCTATATTGCCGGAGTCATCAGTATTTTTCAGCTGTAGATGGGCTTCCTGATCTAACAAACCATTTTCCTAAATCCTGCAGATCTGAACAGCAAAAGTTAGTATTCCTGTCTGAGGCATAGCTCTTGCACAAGAGCCACAGCTGAATCACATAAGAGCAAGCTACCATGCTGATTTTGTCTTTGGAAGCAGGCCACATGTAAGTTGCATGGGAGATGTGGGCAGTGTGTGAACAGTCGCCCTTTGGCAACCTCATGTGTATGTTTCAATGCAGTTGAAAGGCTGACAGTCTCACAAGAAGCTGCAGGTATTGTTCATCTTGCCTTGTTTCAGGCCTGTAGTCACACTGAGCTGCTTTCATGCTTGGTGCAGAGTTTCAGGGTAAAATTGAGCCAGCATCTGTAGATGTCATCATAGACATCTGTGCTTGAACTCAGGGTCTGTGTATTTCTCTGCAGTGGGTGAAAGGGTAATCCAGAGTGACTGGATTGCACACTGCATGGTTGATACAATCAGATGGGCTCCTTCCTGGAAGCTTTAACTTTCCAGTTTTCAGTATGTTCATAACATGTTGAGAGTGACTTTAGCAGTCTTCGGTTAGCTGTTCTCGCTAGTTTGAATGAAGGCATTTGCATTTCTTCAGTTTTATAATGTGATCATTTTGCTTACTTATTTGCAGAGCCTAGGAGAGTAAAATTTTGCTGTGATAATTAGAATCTCAGGGTACTGTGGTAAAAATGGCAATAATGTCAATTTCTACAATAGTTACAATACTTCATTTTTTCAATTTAACTAAAGTACCACTATGTGACAAATTAATGGAGATGCATTCAATCAAAAGTGATGCAGAATGAATTTAATCATAAATGCACATAGCTGTATTCTGTTTACATTTGCTAGAATTAGTGTTTTAAGTGACTGCTTAATTGTTTGGAAAGGAATAGATGATTTTACATTAATATTATTAAAGAATATTTTTCTGTCTCTTGCTTTTTGCACAGAGTACAGTAACAGATTTTTGTTGTGAAAGCTGCTAAGTCTGTATGCTTTTTATATAAATGAATATGAGTGTTCCAGGTAGTTTCAACTGTACAGCCAGACATCCGTTAAACAGTACTGATGTAATCTGAAAGAGTGGTGAATTCTTTTTACACTTTCATCACATTTTTCAGGAATAAAAACTGTCTTAGCGTGATAATGAGTGGTTTCCAGTTTGGACATTCAAAACCTTAAATTATTTGGACTTCAGCCTTTTGTATCTATAGAGTTTATTTTAGGTTTTCAGTTTCGTTAACAGCTTGTTTTAGCAGATCAAATTCTGGCTGAATCCAGGACTCAAGGTGAGGTTACGCCAGTGCAGAGCAGAGCAGGACAATCCCCTCCCTTGACCAGCTGGGGATGCTGTGCCTGCTGCACCGCAGGACATAGCGACAAATGGTTCTGTAACAGGCAGGCCTGAGCTGGCAGTAGAAAAATGGGTTTGTGCTTTCAGCCAGGGCTTTAAAACATAGCTTAAGAATATTTTTAAGGAAACAGACCAATAAGATACAGTATGTTTTCCTGGGCTGTAGATGTAAAGTTCTCCTTTTTTCTGTTGTTGTGTAGGGTTTTTCTTCTCTCTCGTCTCCTCTTTTTTGTCTTTGTGGCAAATTGGATTATACTTGTACATTTCTAGAGAGGGAGGAGGATTTTTAAATAATGTACTGTAGGATAGATTGCTGTCAAACATTTATTTTAATTTAAAACTATATTTCAAAACTCAGGAAGGAAAGAAAGCTGAAACACAGCACTTTCATGTTGGAAGCAGGGACATGCTTTATAATGGAGAAGCAACCCTAGAATCACTTAAATGACATAACAAAAAAATTCTGGTTAGAGTAAGAAGTGCATTTATTAGCTGTATGAGTTCAGTCTTCTGTTGTGTTTTACTATTATTGTTTTGGAGGTGTATTTGACCCTTCAAGATTTATCATTCTCTGTTCTCACTTGTATCTCTTCATCGTGTGCACTGTGTATACTGTGTCTGTAATGGGCGTACCAAATCCTGTTGGTATACAGTTGTGGCTGTCCTTCACAGTTTTAACTCTAAGGATGCTCAAGTGACAGGGAAGAATGGAACACGAAGGCTCATTACACAAAGGTCATTATGAGAGTCTCTCTCTGGCACGTCCACCCCTTCTGTGCTGACATCCTAGAAGTCATTCTCATCATTTAACAAACACTATTCCAAAATTTAAATCTGCAACTTTGTATTTCTTCTTCAGGCTAAACTTTTCTTTTTAGTTTTGCCAAATCATTATGTTGAGGAGTTTCAGCTGGAGTTGTATAATAATTAAGAATAAACTATTTTGGTGGCATTTCATAGGAACTAGTAGTTCTTAGCTGTGCTAGAAGAAAGAAGGAAACCATGTGGTTCATTTTTTACATTATGTTAATAAGGCTAAAGATGCAGCTCTAAATATGCAGTAAGAGAGATCTGCAGTGTTAAGACTTATTTTACATGACGGATTAAATTATCCAGTATCTAGTTTGTTTAAACTAGATAGAAAGATCATCGTGCATATGTGAAGTACTTTGAGAGGTCTGTGCCTCAATAGAGGCAGAGTATTAAGAGTGGCCTGTGAGGCTCCTCTAGTCCTGGCACAGCTCTAAAGCAGCTGCATTGTGCTGGAGCCATGTGTTAGGCCAGATGGCTTACAGCCCCTCACACCATTTTTACTGAGGTGAGTCCTCAATTGGAATTGCAATGGGACTGCTTTGGGGAAGAGATGCTGCCATCTCCAACCTCATCTGTGCACAGAAGTTTCTGCGCTGTACTTCAGGTCAAGATTGACAAAATAAGCAGAACTGCAACGTGGTTTTCAGTGTCTTAATCTAAAATATCAAGTTCAATAAACGTTTTAAGTATCAGATTAGCACTTCCATTTTTCTCAAGTACTAATTTTGATTATGCAGCAGACCATGTACTGGTAGCACTGCATCCTTTTAAAAAGTCTTGTTTAGTAGTAAGGAATAAAAGCAGAAAGAACTCAGGTTTTTTTCCTGGTGTTTTTCAGATGGTGGTAAAAACCTTCATGGATATGGACCAGGACTCAGAAGATGAGAAGCAGCAGTATCTCCCATTAGCCTTGCACCTTGCATCTGAATTCTTCCTCAGGAATCCCAATAAAGATGTGCGCCTCCTTGTAGCATGTTGCTTGGCTGATATCTTTCGTATCTATGCTCCTGAAGCTCCATATACTTCCCATGACAAACTTAAGGTAAAAGTACTTCATAAAATAGAGGCTTTTCTCCTTCCTTATTCTTACTGAAGAACATATAAACTGCCCCCTCCCCCCAAGAAACAGTCCCCCCCAACAAAAAAAATCCAAAAACCAACAGAAAAATGCTTTTATTCCCATGTATACTGATTTTTAGTTATATTAAAGAGAAGTTGCTTTAATCCTTTAAGTCAGTGTAATACTTAAGGGCCAGAGATGTGTAAAGGAATGCTAGATGGCCAATATCTGTGTTGGTGATAGCTTTCTGTCAGTGCCTAAAAAAGACAATTTAATGTTCTGACATTGAATTTGAAAATGCTGATAGATGTCACTGCTAAAGGATTGTGTTTTCACCTTCTGCTGAATCAAACCTGTAAACTTTGTTTTTTGACAGGACATATTCTTGTTTATTACAAGACAATTAAAAGGCTTGGAGGACACGAAGAGCCCTCAATTTAACAGATACTTTTACTTGTTAGAGGTAATCCAATAGTTGTAACTTTCAGTAGATGATATTAGCTCTGTAAGCCTAAGAAGTGTAATAAGTTATTCTCCTGATGTGCCAGTATGCCTCGCAAATGTCTTTTATTCTGTAGATCACACCACTCTCATTGAAGTTCAGTGAATTGCTTCTTTTAGTACTTAAAATGTTGTTTGTGTTTAATAAGTTTGTCAATCTGTAGTTGAGGACATGTTAAAACAATTGGTATTTTTTAAAATTTAGCCTTCGTCTTACAATTCCATACATTGGGGGTTTTTTATCAGGAGAGAAAATTTCAAATGCTTATTAAAATGTAATTGGGTCCATATTGGTGATAGGAGGAGGAATGTAAGATTTTTGCTTTAAAAACGTTGCCAAACCATACTCTTGACGAGAACTGAGTGGTGGGGTTCAGTCTGCTTTTAGAAATAGTATTGCATTTGTAAACAAGATAATTGATGTTTAAAACATGATGTTTAAAATTGTATTGTTTCATAGCATGAAGAAAAAATAAGGTCTTATTATATTAACAAGTTTTGTCAATTGGCTTTTATACTTAAGAAATCAGATCATTCTATATTTAGTTTCTTCTGGATATATCTTGCAGAGCCCCTCTGTGTTAGTAGCTCTTTATATGCAAAGCAAATATCCAGTCTCTTTCCTCAAAGCATTTACATCTACTGTATATTATTTTTCCTTAAATAGAAAAAACCCCATTGCTAACATGATTATATTTATGTTACTTAATGTGAAGTTTTACTAGCCTAAATATCCTAATTTTTGTTCTAGAATTTAGCTTGGGTCAAATCTTACAACATCTGCTTTGAGTTGGAAGATTGCAATGAAATTTTTATTCAGCTTTTTAGGACTCTTTTTTCAGTTATCAAGTAAGTTGAATCGCTTCCATTATATTAACTGTCAAAATATCATCATGTTTGGGGGTAGACTTAATCATTGCATGGTCTACAGATAAACACATTTGAACGGAAGTCTTTATTTCCCTAAATGAAGAGCAGCTGGGAAAGCAAATGAGCGTGAACTGCTGACATTATGGAGGGATGTGTTTCTGAAAGTAGATGTGTTTTAAAAATTGTTGCCCATGTTACAGCAGTATACTTCATTGTGATTAGTTTATCTACATTTTTGTATTGGTTGTTATTGTCCTTTTTTATTTTGATTCTCTTAAAGCAGAGCTAGGTTGTTCTATGTTTTTGAACCTTTCTATAAGAGAGGAAAGGCACATAAAATAGTTTTGAGATGTGGAGAGTTAAGGAAGAGCAAACTGGACAACATTAAATGTTGTTTCTTGATTGTACTGTTAGTATTTGTCAGAGTCTGAGAATTTAATATTGTTAATATTCTTTATGATCTTAGTAATAGCCACAACCAGAAGGTACAAATGCATATGCTGGATTTGATGAGTTCTATCATCATGGAAGGCGATGGAGTAACTCAGGAGCTGCTGGACTCAATTTTGATTAACCTCATTCCTGCACACAAGGTCTGCCAAGTAAAATACTATCATAGTATAGCGTTACAATAACAGTAATTCTTACTGCCTTTTGCGTGTTATCTCTTTATACATTTTTGCTATCGTGACTGTTTTATTTTCTCACATGCATTTGGGAATTACCTGGTGCTGTTGATTACCTGTGCTCTGTCTAGATTATTTGATATCAAGAGATTGTGCCACCTCAGGATCTCTGTACTGAAGCATAAATAAAGTGTTTTCAAACAAATATAATAGGAAGACTTTATATCTTGAAGATTGTAGGTAGTTGGTTGTTTTGCTTTTGGGATATGTTGGGTGTTTGTTTTTTTTAATAGAGAAGATATTTAGTATTTTTGAATTTTAAAAAAGAGGGGTGGGGTAAGATATTCCCAAGACTTCTGTGGTGTATTGCTCTTCTCCCCAGCTTGCCAGTCAGACTTTACTGCACCTTCCCAGTTGTGCTTCCCACTCCTTCCATTGTCTTTCTTCATTTAATTCAATAAGGAACAAAGTGACACAGAACACATACACATTACCCTTTGTAGAAGAATTTTATGTTCCTTGAAGAGGGGATCACTGGGTCTGCAGTTGAGCTTTTAAGGTACCTTCACCGTAATGCCTTAATAAATTTAAAAAGAGAAAAGACACAACTCCTTTAGCTGTGAAATAAAGGAAAATGGGGTGCAGGCTGGTGATACCTTACGCTGACCAAGAAAATTCTCTTGCTAAAACACTGGTACTTATCAAAAATAGTATGGAGTAGTGTAAATTTCAGTTATTAATTACAGCAGATGAACTGTGCTCTGATTACCAAGTATGTGTTTCTGATTGTTCATTTGTTAATTTAAAACAATTACAAAAGTTAGGCAGGTCCATCAATGACTACATAATTAAATTAGTATAAAAAAACAGGGATTATTGATTTGGTTGCACAAAGAGGGAGAATTCATGGAAATGTGTAGCATGGGATTGACTAAGCTATGGCCATTGTCATTTACCTGTGAAATCTCATCAAACTTATAAAAGTATCTACTGTCAGAGATGAGTTTGCATTCCTTCTGTCATAGTCATGAGACAGGAATACCATTCTATCAAATCCTTTTTATTGACAGTGATGAGATAATGTCTTATTGAAACTGCTAACACAGAGAGGACTCTTGTAACAAGAGTCCTTGTGAAAATACACTGTTCTTTATAAGTTGCTTATAATGAATTATAGGCAATAGATACGAGGAGTGGAAGTAGAGAGTGGCGATCTGAGGTGTTGCTATTAACAGTGGTGGGCATTGCTCTGAGGGTACAAAGGCCCAGTAAAACCTTCTACAACTTAGCAGTGTGTTGTGACTACTTGATTTAGACAAACTAAAAGTGAATATGATCCTTTAACATAAACATTATTATAGTTTTGCCTAATGAAGAAAATTCTCAGGCAATGCTCTGGTAAAGAGGGAGATAACCTTGATGTAAATATTGGGTTTAATGCATATTTAATATCACTTAGAGGACTGGTGCCACCCTTGCCGGCTCTTGGTCAAGACAGAGCAAATAATATCCTGTAGTCAGTGCTCAGCATTGTGGTTTGTTCAGTACGTCAGTCTTAGTTTGTTTCCTGTAACAGCAGCACTTGAACTACTGCTTTACCATGGTAGTTTAAAAAAAACCCCAAAAAACAACCAGAAAGTTCTTTTGTCTGATCTGCCCAGCAGAGTTTAACTGTTGTAACTATGTTCTCCTTTCATGAACAGATCTCCCAAGAAAATTCTGTGATTATATTGTTTGTCTTTAGATAAGTAAATCAGAAGCATTGTAGCCTTAAAAGCACAGTTGATTTTCTTGTAGTATGCATACAATAGCAATACTTCCATGTCTGTGCAAAGCAGTCAAATACCAGTCATTCTCTGCTATGACATAAGAAAAATATCACTCTGGCAAGACTTGATGGAAGTTTGTGTTTGTAAAAAACACATAGTTTGTGTTTTGGATAATGCAGTCTGGTTTGGGGTTTTTTTTAGACATGATATACAGTCTACCTCCAAGTCTGGATTATATGAATTTATACATCCATTCATAGTAAAGTGATGGTACATTGTTCTCTGTGTGTGCTAATGTGACTCTCATCTAGTAAATCCAGGTTTTCAATAGCAGTAGCATTTTGCTCCCATTCTGACCTGTGGCCTCAAACTGTAGTTCTTTTTATTAACTTCAAAGGTAGTGCTATTCAGTGAATATTTTTCTTCCCAGTCTTACTTAAGTTACTCCTTAAAAATATTTTCATGATTTACATGATTACTCATGCATGTTCTGCAGCATGGGTAATCTAGACCCACAGGGTTTCTTTTCTCCTAATAGTTGAAATAATTGATTATTTGTTTTATCAAGTTATATATTACTTTTCTAGGCTATTTTGGTGTTTGGTTCTTTGGTATTGTGGTGTTCTGTGTTTGTGTGTGTATTTGGCTTGTTGGTTTGGTTGTGTGGAGGAAACTGTATTGAAGATCCAAAGAAAATGTATTTTAAAGTTTGAGATTGGCAGTCCTTTAGTTTATTACCAGCATACCAGTCAACAAGATTTTAATCATGGCTGGGTTTGGGGAGAAAGTGTTGGGATATTTTTTGAGAGGAATTCATGCAAATCTGTCTGTCTTCTATAATGAGACATCAGTTTAGTGCTTTGGTGACTGAGGAGATACTTGTTTGAGGCTTTGGCCACTTGTTGCTTTTTACTATCTGTTGATGATCTGTCTTTGTCATCCCTTTAGTTAAAAGAACACAAAGGAGTTATTCTCAATGTGCCAAATACCGTATTTCCGAGAATCGGTCATCCCTAGGCTTTACCTGAATTTTGACTGCAGTGATTTGTAATTTTCAAGGCAATCAGCTCATCTGTATCTTTTTTTCCCTCCAAGCTGAATTAAGCCTTAGATGATATGAGCTGCTGCATATGGGATTTGTACAGACTTGGACAGTCAAGCTTTTCAGATGTGCAGTTACATTCTTTTTCTTGCTCAAGAGCAATATAAACAATTTTCAGATTTGTCATGTTACAATCAAATGCTTACTTGTAAAGTTAATTGCTAACTCTGCCTGAGTGTAGGTGCTTTCTGCAGTCTCTCTGTGGGCTATCTCAGAGCATATGGTACAGTCTGTGGAGAAGCCAGTGCACAGTTTTACTCTTTAGAAAAGGCTGAACTTGCTACAGAGTGTACCTTTAGAGTATGTGAGGGGCAAACAAATCTGCATTTAAGTATTAATTTGAATTCATTCATTCTTCAGTGTCTGAATTGGTGCACATAAATTTTTAGAGTATGGAGGTATGATAATGTTTCTTCAAAATTTGTTACTGCATGTGAAAATCTATAAAATCTCATTACATTTTCTTTATTTCAGAACCTTAATAAACAAGCGTTTGATCTTGCAAAAGTCCTGTTGAAAAGGACCGTCCAGACCATTGAACCGTGTATTGCCAATGTATGTAAATTAATTAATCCATGTTACTTGCAAGTGACAAGTGTTTTTGTTACTGTCTTGATTTATTGGAGATTTGATGGGCACTTTTATCCTTTTAAATATTGTTTATAGAAGCTACTACAGTTTTCTGAATAGGATATTGTTGGCTTGGTTATTAAGTGTGTGGAGGATTTCAGATAAGCTAAGAGGAAATTAATTTTTATCCATCTCAGTCTAATGTTAAGCCTAAATCTAGGATGTGAAAACGGTGACCACCAAAAATCCTGTTACAACTAAAGGAGTTATTAATAGTTCAAATGTCCAGCAACCAGACAGCCTCATTTCATACCAAGCTTTAGGATCAAGCATTTCAAGCTACCAGCTCTTTGCTACATTTTCTTTCCCCTCCTAAACTTGCTATGACTTGTAGTCATAAAGAGTAAAAGAACTATGCTTTTTACAGGGATTCAAATTATGAGTCCTTCTTGTTGAATGTGAGTGTTGTATGTTCTACCTATTATTACAGCCACTGCAGTCTTTGATGAATGTGATCTGGTCCATTCTGTTGCCTTTCCTTGGTACTGAAGCCAATAAAATTAATAAAATTCAGAGTAGTTTAAAAGGGAGTTAGGCAGATTCATAAAAGATAATTCAGTAAGTATTTAAAAGCTCAAGGAGTCTCACTAACAGTTACTACATTCCAATTTCCCTTTTTTATTAAGCTTTGTTATTAGTCATATCTGGAAACAGGACAGTATATAACGTAACCTTTGGGTTGATTTAATACAATTCTCCTTACTTTCTTTTTCAAGTGTTTAAGAGCTTTTTTTGCTGTTGCATTTGCACTGCTTAAATAGTATTAGCTCCCAATATCTAATAGGAAGTATTCAATTTTAATATACTTTATATAAATCCAAAAATAAATAATTCATAATTTAGACTACTTCAGTTTTTCTGTTAGATCACTAGTGACCATGATACATTACCCATCAAATACTGCAACACATAACATAAAGACATCTGACATTCTTTAAAATGGATTTGAAGCAGAGAACCTTTGTTTTCAGAAAGCATTTGATGATCTTCAGTTGGATTGGGTTTCAATTATAGGAAAATTTTTTAAAAGTACCAACTGGTTTTGATCAATGTTGTACTGGATGAATATGCATTTTAAGTTAACAATTCTTTTATTACCTATTAATTTTGCTTGGGAGATAGTTACTGAGATTTGAAATTATCAAATTGTCATGAATTAAACTATGTTGATAGAATTGATAGAACTGAACTGAGAAGGATGTTTGTAATTTGCTTGACCCAAAATTGTAAGGGTAAATGCTTTGATGTAATGAAGAAATTGTGCTTTGAGTGCCTGCTATTAGTATAAAACCATTAATGATACTATGTTAAAATATTTTTTTTAAATAATGTTTTTATCAATGAAGGAAAATACATTACATAATATTGTTTGTATTTTAGTTTTTTAACCAGGTTCTGGTACTGGGAAAGTCTTCAGTCAGTGACTTATCAGAACATGTGTTTGACTTGATACAAGAGCTTTTTGCCATAGATCCTCACTTACTGCTGTCTGTCATGCCACAGCTGGAATTCAAGCTGAAGGTGGGTTACAGTGTAGCTTTGAACAATCAGTAAAATCTGTGGGGATATTAAGAGTGCAGGGGTGTAGATTTAATAAGTGTTCTACTCGGGGGATAAAAATTCTATATTTATTGCTTTATTTTGAAGGTAAATATAATATTAAAGAAGGGATACTGGTAATTTGTATGCAGTTATGTGCTTATTGTGCTTGCAAACATGTATTATGCACACAAAATATATATAATCATTATAATGATAAATTAATGCAGTCTAATGCAAAAGCTTTTTGTACTTAATCTTTGGATTACACCCAAAATTTATAAAGTAATTAGGCTGTGGTTGGCTTATCTTATGAAATGCAAATGTGTTAGCTTCAGTATTGATTTGCAGAATTTTCTTCTATGAAATAATGTTTTAATAATAGGGGAGTATTTCCTAATATTTTATCAGTTTTGTTACTATCAGCTAGTAAGTCAGCTGACTGCTTTTGAATCCTTGAAAACAGTTAATTTATCCTGATTTGGAAGTCTGTGGGGGTTTTAATTAAAAAGCTGTTTGTCTTTCCTAAGATTGTAAGAGGACAAGAGAAATAATTTTGTATGTGTGGATGTACATGTAGGCTATGATTGCAACAAACAAAAGTAACCAAGAAATAGGTATTTGGTGAAATTACATGTAGCTTTCATTAGTGCACTTGTGTTTATAACATCTTAATTAGTGTCTCTTCCACACACATAAAATAGTCTTTAAAAATGTTTTAAAACAAAACATTAATTGTTTATATTGTCAACTGTATGTTAAAATACTGTGTATGGGTTTTTATTCCTCAAAGAGAAGGTACTTTCAAAGCACAGCCATTTATTCAGTGTCTGTAATCCATTAGCTTAATAGATATTTGTGTATTTTGCCTCATATTATTCCAATAAGATAATTAAAAAGAATGAGGATTATCAGAAATATTTTCAAACTCTGTTTTTAATATAATTGTTCACNTATAACTGTTCACAAAACAGAAAGAAAATTATTACTAAGGTATTATGGATATTGATTTACATGTAGTTCTTTTTCACGTTTTGATTTTTAGAGCAATGATGGAGAAGAACGTTTGGCTGTTGTTCGACTTCTGGCAAAACTCTTTGGCTCCAAAGATTCTGATCTGGCCACGCAAAATCGACCTCTTTGGCAGTGCTTTCTTGGGCGGTAAGGAAATGGGATAGAATTCTGAAGTTCTATTCTTTTATGTTCTTTTTTCTGTTTTCTTACAGTGTTGCATTTTTCATTGCCTTTTTAGAGGATGTAACTGTTTGTATTTGAATAAGTTACTTTATTAAATCTTCAAAGCGGAAAACTGCATACAGTTACATTTTAGAAGGAACAATCCTGAAGGACTACTCCTACATTGCTATCGGCTATGGGCATACAAGTTAGATAGACAGCACATTATGTGCATAGCAGAATTTACATGACAGCTATGGCAGCATTGTCTGAAGTTTTATACTGTTCAGCTATACCTGCAACTCTGTTTTGCTTGGCATTTACTTTTCTGAGTTAAGGGATACTTTCTTTTACATAAATGTAGAAGTTCATAATTTTTTAAAAAATGAGTGTTTTTAAATGGTTCCTGTTTGATGCTAATTTAAATTTCTATAATTTTGTGTGTGCATTTGTCTATGTGCGCACTCACAATTGACATTGTGTGGAGAACTGTGTTCAGAAGTCAGTGGGCAAAATCCATTGGGTCAACATTTTATCCACATACACCATAGTCATTCTTTAATTTTAGTCCTGACTGAATTTACAAGAAATAACAAATACTTGTATGAGGTACGTTATGGAGATAAAATCAAAACATTTATATTCTCTAATTTTTCCATATTAAAGTATTCTAATAGTTAACAGAATATACTATCAACACATGTTATTACATAGAGAATAATACTGATTTGCAAAGCTAATTAAAAATTAACATTCATCATCTTCTATCCCTCTAGGTTCAATGATATCCATGTCCCTGTGAGATTAGAGAGTGTGAAATTCGCCAGTCATTGTTTAATGAACCATCCAGACTTAGCAAAAGACCTCACTGGTGAGATGCTCATACAGGGGTTTATAATAATCTACAAAATGAGCAAGGAATTGTGTAACTATTTTTGTACATAGCAGTGTAGTTTGGAAATGTATCAAGTCCAATGCTTGATTCTGGATGGAAGAGGTATCTGCTGAGTAAATGATTTCTGTTGAAGACAAGTGCTAGTTATAAGAAAGAGGAGTGTGTGATTTTGTGCAGACTTTGTCAGAGTGAGTCATTAAGAAGCTGTCCATTGCAGAATGAATTTTAAAGTAATTTCAAGTTCTAAAGAAACTTTGAGTGAGGCAAAGCAAATATTGATGCAACGTCCTGGCTTATTTTCTAAACCAGTCACTGAGTTCCCCACTACTATGTTCCACTGAGTTCATAAAACACCTTTTTGCTGATCTAAACTGTGAAATTTCTTCTTTCTCTACAGTATCATTTTAACTGTGAGAAGATTTTCAGGCTTAACTGAAAATACTGTTATTTTTTGATGCAAGCTATTGTATTTTTGAGTTTTTATTTACATTTTTCACTCTTTGAGAATGATAGTTTCTGCTCTTTGTTTCTTCTTACTCCCTCACTCCCTTTTACTTACAATCTATTCTAGTCAACTTTATTTCACTTTATTGCTGCTAGTAAATGAGGTTATCATATAAGCTATCACTCTTATATTCTTCTGATATTTACAGCTGTATAAATGTTTCATATTTAACATACAAAAACAGTGGAACAGATGTTTCCTGTGGGTAGCTCTATATTCAATAGATTACATGGTTGTGATACATGACTGACATTTAATTGATTAAACATTATTAATAAATCAGAATACATCATACCTGTGTAAAAAAGCCAAGTTTCTCATTGTTTCTGCTCATAACAGAATATTTGAAGGTTAGATCACATGACCCAGAGGAAGCCATTCGGCATGATGTTATTGTTACAATTATTACTGCGGGCAAGAGAGATCTGTCTTTAGTGAATGACCAGCTGCTTGGCTTTGTAAGGGAAAGAACGCTGGACAAACGGGTAAGTGTCGTGTATTTTCAGCAGTTACCTGCTCTTAATATACTTTGGTAAAAATAAAATAACCCCAGAGCCACAGAATCAGAGAATCTTCAGAGTTGACTATTGACAAGAATACTGCCAGGAAAAAAATAATTTTCTTATGAGAACGTCTTAATGAAAATTCCGTATTATGGTGTTATCAAGTGTTGTCAAGCAAATAGGGCCATTGTGATAAACACTGTTAAATTGTAAGAACATAAGACTGGTCACCATGTTTAAGCCAAAGGTCGCTATAATCCTTTCTAATTCTCACGGTGGTCAGTTTTGGCTTCCAACAATTTGTGATTTAAGGATTTCTTAAGTCTGCTGGCTCATGTTCATAATAACTTTCAACAGAACTTTATTCCATGTATTTATCAAGTTTTTGTTGAATTTATTTGTACTTTATAAGCTTCCATGGCATATGCATCAGTAAATTCAGGTTTAATGCATGTTTGGGAAAAGTAAGTTCAATTGTTTGCTTTTAAATTTGTCTTATAATTTGACTGGGTATCTCATAGTTCTTGGATTACATAAAATAGTGAATATTCTTTGACTCATTTATATTTAATAAATATGAATACCTTATCTTCTCCAGTTCTTTTTTTTCCATTGTGAAGAATCACTTGATAAACTTCCACACAAATTGATTGTTACATACTTCTGATCATTCTTGTCTGGATGTTCTCTATCCTGTTGTAACTAAGGTGACCAGACTTAGCAACAATGTGCCGCTCATCAGAACATCTCAATTTGAATGGCATTCACAGTTTGCACCGCATTGTGTACATACTTGATGATAACTTTTTTTCTTACTCTGAAACCTTCTGTCTGTCTCTTGTTCTATTTCTGAGTACTTAGCTGACAGTTTTGGAAAACATTCATGTTAACGTCAGTGTTGTTCTTGAATAACTTTGGATGGCATACTGCCAAATACTGTACATGCAGAGTTAATGCTGGTGGGAAAACCTGTCCTTAATCTGAATTTCTTCCATTTCATATCATAACAATTCAGTAGCATGGCATTTTTCTGCAATTCTTAGTTATGATGTTACATCTGACTACCTCAGTAAATTTTGTTCACACTCTTCAGTTCATTTTCTAATAATTTTTCAAATGTTAAGTGTCAGAGATTCCTTTTTGACTCCCTCCCTTTTTTCCCCTTCATTGTGAAAATCATTCATTTACTTCCACCCATTTTCCCCTATGTCTTACTTAGTTTATACTTAATTCACAACAGAATTTTTGTTTTAAGGCCTTCTGGTACGAGACTGTGTTAGAAGTTTTTTGGAATCCTAATGCATTTTACTGATATTCTTCTGGATCTGCTAGAAGTTATTTTTTCTTAGCTAAAACTTCCCACTATATAGAGTTCAATGACACATTTCCATGACTTATTTTTCAATAGTGTCAGCTCTTCGTTGTAATTACTGTTCTATTTCAACCTGTTTGCCCATTCAAAATCAGATATTCTGATAAGCGGCACATTGTTCCTCTTCAAACCCTTTGGTTTCTTTAACATTTGCTGTCTTCAATCTGTTTATGGATAGATAGCAATAATAGAAAAATTCATATTCAGTGTATAATGTCTAAATTCCTGTAAAAGTCATAGATGAGTTACCACCTGGTCTTAAAGATTTTGTTCCTGCTTGCTTTATTATTTTTTTTTTAAATGTCTCTTAATGATACTTTAGAAACCTCTTCAGACTTGTCTCCTGGAATAAATCTGTTTGTCTTTCAGCCATACAGAAAGGGTCTGGAAGGCTTCCTGCTTCTGGAAGCTTTGGTGAAGATGTTTAGTTAGTATGCTTTTAATAACTTCATTTTGAAACTCTTGCCTATGCTTTGTCAAAGATTTACTTCAATTTGCCAGAGCTTAAAACCACTTCCTGTTTACATTTTTTTGGATGTGGCTCCATGCTCTTTGGAGGGTGATGCTTAATGGTAGACTTCTATCTGCTGTGTAGCCATGTTGATTTTTT
>VWYP01018279.1:0-31228 GCA_013400435.1 Pycnonotus jocosus | reverse complement strand
GTAGTACTACAGCTAATGTTTTTGTTTAATATATGAGACATAACTATTTTTATTATTGAAATAACTCAGTTCTAGTTAAAACTTGTGCCTAATTCACAGCTGAACTTTTTGTGATTACCTAGAAATTGTTACTCAGAGTTTAAATTTTATTTTCCTACTTATTTATTGGCTGCAAAGTGGGTGAGGAATTTCTTTTTAGGGAAAATAAATATGTTGAAATATTTCACTAATTTTGGTTTAAGTAAGGATATTATTGAAAGCAATTCAAGTAAAAAGTAGAAATTATGTGCAAAAAACTAAACCCAAGGAATGGAAATGTTGGACATTTTGACAAAGATACAAAAATAAAACTTTGGAAACTGCCATGACCAGAGTAGAAAATTATGTCTACTCTGGTCATGTCAGTTACCAAAGTCTTTGCAGTATATATCTGATATACCTGAACTCATGCTGAAAAGCATTACCAATGCATTTGGTATCACTTAAAATTATCTGATAGTGTTAATTTCTTTCAATGGCTTTGTGACTGCTCATCTGCATTCAGTGTCACTTCTACAGGGTGGAATAGGAAAACATACACTGAAGTGTAACAAAAGGAGGAGCTAAGAGAACAGAGCTAGGGAAAAAAAAAAAAGGCTTTCTGAGTGTGAAGTGGACTTGATCTCTCTCAGGGACACTCCTCTCAACCCACTTTGTGTCAAGCAACTAGCATGGGTGAAGTTCTCAAGTTCTGCAGACAAACGTATCACACTCAAATCCAAAGCCCTATAGTGGCATTCAATTGGTGCACCTGTATTTGAATTTTTCCCCTCAAAGTACCTGAAATAGACTAAGAGAAGCCTTTTTTTCTTTTTTTCTGCTCTTCCCTTCCCCCTTCCCCATTTATCTTTTAATGGCAGTACAGAGAGGGAAGAGAAGGGAGGAAGGGAGGTGACAACAGTAGGAGGGGGTTGCAGGCTCTGTAGGATTGCACGCAAAGGTTCATTCATGTACGTTTATTCCACACAAAAAAAGAGACTATTCAACCACTTTGAATAGATCATCATAACTGCTTGTCTGGTCAGCTTTCTCCTTAGAGTTTCAAGTTATAGGGGTCGATGTGTAATCTAGGGGTCTTGTCTAGCTGCCTCTATTAAAAAGTGCAGCACTCAATGCCAGCTGCACTAAGCGGGGTGCCTCTATCTGTAATAGTGCCATCAACAATTCTGAAGATGTACTTTGAGTGCACACAGGATAGACAGAGAGTCTGATACAGCACTGACATTTCCAGAGCTGGCCACAGCTGATTTTATGCTAAATACTCTAATCTTTTACATCAATCCTTTAATCAGGAAGATATTCACTCATTGATATGCTCCTAGTTAAGGCAAATTAAGTTGGCTTTCATAGATCTTTTTTTCTCTTCTGTAATAATTAGGAAAGAATCCAGAGTTTAACTCACACAGGAGTACCAAAGAGTATTTTGTGGTAGGGTGTGTTCTGTCATTAGTTTGTTGGATTTTTTTTTTCTATTTTTCTCTCTCTGTGTTTTGGAAAAAAATTATTAATTGTGTTTCATCTGGTGATTAAGTACAAGAAATACATTGATGACTTTGCTACTTTATCTTCTCTTTTTAAATTTTTTCTCAGTGGGATGTGCAGGAAAGGAGTAGTGCTAGAAAGTGCATTCCCTGTCTCGAAAGAGGGGAAATCTCTCTCTGTTTTGAAACAGGGAGGAGCACAAAGTGGGCAGACTCTGAAGCTCTAGGAAGCCTAGTCTAGGTGTCTGAGGATCTGGAGGCATTCCTTTTAAAGCAATGAATGTTGCTGTCCTTTGTCAGCAGAGCTTCCTGGGCACATTTGTTACTGCTGGCCCCAATGCCCTTCTCATCTACTCACCTAAATAAATCTGAAAAGAATGGAGGAAACTAATTGCTGCTTGAATCAAAAAGTCTCATGTAAATTTGCTCTTTGTGATATATACCACAGATGCAGAACACGCTGTGCCCTTCTCTTTTCATGCACCTTACCTCTAGACTCAATGTGCATTATTTACTTAATCATCGAGTGAAAAGCTGCCAAGGACAGGTCCTAAAAGGAAGCAAGACAATCACAGTTTTTCCTTTCCAGATTCTCATTTCTGTTATCCTTTGCTCCTCTCTCTTAAGGCTTAAGACTGTAAGCATCAGACCTATGTTATAAAAGCTCTCAGGCTTGGAGGCTGAGAAGAATGTGGAAACTAATAATGACATGGCCTTCAGTGCTTTGTTTGCAGTGAACAGAAACAACAAAAGATTCTTCCAATGATCTAAGCCTGCCCGAAACACAGGGCCATTTCTTCCCGTGAGATGTGAAGCAAGGAGTGTATTGAGAGTATGTTCTTCCTTTTTAGACTAAGGTGTTTGAAGCCCAGAAAAATTTTAAAACTTGAGAGACTACAGCATCTCATCTAGATCCAAATAAATTTGGCTTTTCCCTCTGTCCTCCAGCTTGACAAGATAAGAGATAAGAACTCCAGAGATAAGAACTAAGGCAGTGCTACAGCTAATAGCAGCAACCAAATACTACTGACCTTTACCTTTTTCATGTTGATCCACAAGAACTTGGCAAGGCCAGGGTTTGGTGTTTTTTAAGGAACAACATCAGAGTAAAATCATGATGTTTACTCTTTATAATATGACACTGAATTTTGAGCTTTAGAGGATCAGGAGCTCGACTCAATAGAATATTTTCTGCAGAGGAAAGCTTTACATCTGATTTCAAGATGGCATTTGTTGACAAAATTATCAGATACGCTGCTAGTCCCCCATGTGTTAGCAGGAGAGCCAAGATTTGGGAAAAAATGCCTTTAAAGTCTCTTAATTTCTTCAAGGGTTCATAGGAACTAGGGAAAGGAAAATATAGGTTGCAGTAGCTCTGTAAATCACTCAAATGCTTTCTCGGGACTGTCTTCTATGTTTTCTCTTTGTTTTGTTTAAGTTCTCCACTCTGTTCTATGCAACTGTGTGCTTTTTAAGTATAAAGAAAAAGCTTCTTGTCCTTGTCATTAAGAACTTGCATAAATCCCTTCCTTACTAGCCACCTTTTATTTTTACTGGATAGGTCTGTAACATTTTTGCTCTGCTACATTTTAGTGCTTTAATATTCTCTTGCCTTCTTTGTCTTCCCCAAACTGCCTGTCTGTTTCCTTAATTCTTTTGCTTCTATTACGTTTTGCTGTTTTATTAAATGGGCTCTACTTCTATTGTTCTCCAAATTAAGGTCTGAACTAATAAACAAATATCTGTGCAATGCTGAGTGGTCAAAAGATTAAATGTGAATATAGAATTAGACACTTTACAGGAATCATCCTTTGCCACAAGGCATATATGGTAGGTGCAGCAAAACAAACAAAGACAGGAAAAAAAAAATAAAAACAGCTTAAAAAGTGGTGTGGCTTTTGTACCACTTTGGAACACTGCAGGAAAATCTCCCTTTTCATGCTTTTATTTTGCAGTGTTGTTGATTATTTGATCTTCCTCTTTGACAAAAGATATCACTTAATAAAAATATATATTTTTAAAGCATTACTGCTCTCCCAGTATTGCCACACAAATAACATGGGACTAGGTTTACCATTTACATCTTAAATAAATGTGTTGTGCAGCTCCTTTCAGATCACGCTCTGTGAGAAAGGGATCCAACCACTGACTGGATTAATATTACCCCTCAGGTAGTAAGGCAACTTTGATGCTGTTCCAGACTTTTTAACCATAACTATAATTTTTATTTTTTAATTCATTTAAAAGGAAAAAAAAAAGGGCTTTGTGAAATAACCGTTTAACCATTCATGTTTACAGAAATGAAAATATTTTGCTAAGAATTTTTTTTTGAAGGTAGTATCGCAGTCAAGGGGACATCCCAGACCAAATCATGAGTGTCAAATTTTAGTCTGACTCTGTGGTTACTCAGAAGCTGACTACAGGCTTTGCTGGGAAATCTATTCACCACATATACCTAAATTAAGAGAGGAATCAATGCCAGTCTGAGATTTATAAATAAAGGAAGATTAGTAAAAACTCCTTTTCTACAATCAAAAGGGTCATGGTAACTGTATTGCCTGGAGGAATGTTTATCATATATTTTGCTAATGTTTCTTGAAATTTGATAAAGCAAACTGTCTTGTTGCAGGTGAGAGTAATTTTTTTTTAAGCACAGAAATTTGAAAATCTTCATTCCTTGTGCTGCAGATTAGGAATGTCAGGTAACATTTATGTAATCTGGATTGAATAAGACCCTTGAAAAAAATATTTACCTTTTTTTTTAATACATTCTTCAAGATAAATCAGAGTTCCTTCACTGACCATCACTAAACACCAAGACCATTTGTACTTTTCCTTCTCCCCGAGGTAAGAATGGATTGTTTTGTGTTGAAATATTTTATTTGATTTCCAGTTACTCCTGCCCTGAGAAATAGAGAAAGTTTTTTATAAGGCTCTGTATTTTTAAATGTTATTTCACACTATGGCATGGGTTTGTTTTGGGTTTTTATGGAGTTAGACCATGAGTTTATCCAGAAGCCTAAGGTAATGAGAAAAAGTCCTCTCATTAAGCATTGTGTGTTTGTAGAAGCACGTGGCAGCTGTCCTCACCAGGCTACATTGCCTGCCTATTGATTTTTCTTGACAAATTTAAGGTATGTTTTTGACCTATAAAAAACAAAATGGCATGAGACTTTCACAATAGCTGCAGGCATTTGAGGGACTTGAACTGATATCTTGAAAATCTGAGAGGGAAGACTGGCATAGAGTTTCCCTGAAGGTGCCTTCAGCTGTGAACTTATTAAAAACATCTTTGTAGACCTTCAGGGTACTCTGTAAGGCATTTCTATTTTCTTATGCTTTTGGAAGAGAGGGAGGATCTTGAAAGGACTCCTACTATTTTAGATAAGCAGCCTTTAATAAAAAAATGTCCAAAGAATTTCAGGTAAGTTCTTTTATAAATATGTATCAACAGCAAAAGTAGGTGACTTATAGTGGTGCTTGACCACTCAAAACCACATTTCAGGATAACTGTCTGCTGTTTGTCTTGATGTTATGCTACTGTTGACGGAGGGATAAAAAAAAAAAAGAGGTAAAGAAAATCTTCCCCGTGTCTGGTGACTGATAAAACTTAACTGTTTTGGGTTGTAAGAACTTAAAGTGGGCTTGGCAGGCCGTGGATTTGCTGACTCCTCTGGAGTGCTGTGTATTGACCCATTTAATAGCAAGAATAGGATAGTCTTTCTGAGGATGCCACTCTATCAAAAGGAGAAGCCAAACGATATGTCTTGGCATTGTTACTTTTTTAAAAAATGTAAAGAGATATATTAGGGAAGTAGAAGGAAACAGAAAAAGCAGAACAACTTCATCTGTTTTTTTCTTTAACAGAAAGGCAAATTTCCAAGAAAGAATATCATAAAGTCACTGCTCATTTCACAGACAGATTGTTTAAGGCAATGGGAGGGGGGGAATGTGCCTGTGGTTATCTGTAGGTAGATGGATGGTAATGTGAACAAATGGGAAAAGCATAGATACCAAATACAAAAGAGAAATAGTGGATATAATAGAAGGAAGAAAATGCAAGGAGAAGAGGAGGCAAACGAAGGAATAATCAATATGTAAAAGGAAGATTTTTGTGGTAGGAGGGACATATGTACAAGAAGAATGAGAAGCTACGAAAAAGTCAATATGAAATAATTTCTGTTATCTAATGAGTTACATTGTTAAATAATTTAATGTTAGAGAAGTGCTGCTATTAAATATATTTCACAATAGCAGAGTAGATGGTACAAATTGTTCCTTTCTTATGTTTGGGTGGTATCTTTTGGTCTTTTTGGGTCCGGTGGCAATGGCCATAGTAGAAAGAAATATGGCAGGATGACTTTTTCACAGAGATTGCTATGGGTATTGCCCTGTCTAGCTTGTGTCAGGTAAACCAAATCAATAACTATCAGCCATTTTACAAAGGCCAAGACCTTCCCTGGGGATATGCAAATTGTTAGGAATTATTTGGCCTTCTCTATTTTCACCAATAGGTGGCAATATTAATTTTTTATTGACCTCCATGATGATCTGTTATCCTAAATTTTGAATAATAATCTCCGAGTTAATTATAACAATTTTTTTCATTTGTCCTACTGCAAGTGTATTAAATGGTAGGAAGTGAAAATATATTCATAAATTTCCAGGTCATTTAATCTTGTTTTAAAGAAGTTAAAATTGAATGGCAAGAACTTCTACCAGGTCACCAGAAGCCTATCCATAATGCTTTGATAGTCCAGCACCTCCTTTCGATTTCCAGTCCAGCTCTTATTTCCTGTTCTTATGATGGTGTTTGCTTTAATATTTTATGGTTTTCTTTTTTAGGTTTTCCAATTAATTTTCCTTTTCAGATGTGTACTTGGAAATAGTAGATTGTATGTGTAATATGAAAGATCTAAACTCCTGCTTTACTGTTTTTCAATGTTGTTCTTTTTTTATATGTGCTCTGTATTCTTAATCATCTTATTTGTTTTTCAGGATGAATTTTTCTTAGCATGTTACCAACTTAAGGATCAGAATTTTCCCGAGGCCATTGTCAATATTTGGTAGTGTTTTTCCTTGAGTTTTAGTCAATTGCCAACACTCGACTTTCTAGAGCAATGTTGATATGGATATAAGACATGACAGAGGTACTGTAGGTGCATCTTCATTTTCAAACTGAATTTATTTCTCTCCTAAGTTTTATTTCTCTCCACACCCCTTAAATTTCTTCCACTCACTCAGAAGTTAGAAATCAATATTTTTCACATGAAAAAGGCCAACAATCTTGTCATTCTTTTCATCCAAAACTAACACAGAGTTAATTGGAAGTTTTGACTGAGTAATGACTAAAGATTTTGGCTCACAATAAAGACAGTACATGAAAATGTATTTTCTTTAAAAGAAGAGGACTCCATCTGAAACAATACAATAGCATTTTTCAGTAAAATGAACTACTTGAAAGTGATATATTGTAGTGGTTTTTGTAGCATTGTCTTATCCTTGGACTGATGTATGGTAGCAGTTAAAATGATTGTCAAAACAGGAAATGTACAGAACCAGAAAGTACCTAGAAAAATATGCACAGTTTTTATGATTGCTTGGCTTGCCTTTGTTTACAAGCTCTTATTCATTAAGTAGTTTTCTTTGTGTCTCTTGAAATTCTCTACAGCATTTCTCATGGATTTGTAGCAGCTCACATTGAAAGTGTTGCACAAACATCAGTAATATCAGCACTTTCTTTCACTTTCAGCCTGAAAGCCATGCCAGGTTCATCAAATCTCAGTTTCCTTGAAATCCTTGGTGAATCCACTGTATACAGCGGGTGAACCATGGAAAAGTTAGTGAGTAGCACCCTATTTGTGTTGAAACTGGTCCAGCTCAGAGAACTCACCCCATCCAAGGGAGGAAAAATAAAAAAGAAAGAAAAAAAAGGAAAAGTAAAAGGGAAAAAATACATAAGGACTTCTACCAGCAAAACTGACAGATTTTATAAGTAGAGATGGCACACAGAGAATCAACTGCTGCTTAGTTCAGATAGTTTTCTATCCATGAGATGTTTCTGGTTCTCAGGCTGGCTGGAAGTTTGTAGCTCCTTCTCTCCTGTCTCTAAGAATCAGCCTTGAAACTCATATTTTTTCACTGCAGTATCACTTATATCTGGTATAAGCTGAGCTGATGTGAGGCACTCCCAGTACAGTTTCTCTGAGACACAAGGTACTGCTGTGCCTTAACCATGACTGAATAGTAGCTTTTTAATGGCTGCTGTTGCAGCTGAATCAACAAGCAATAAGCTAGCAAAATTAAAGGTATTTAATCTTTGATCTTTTGGGTAGTCTTGGTTTTGCCACCCATGATGATGCCAGTAAAAAACAGACACATGGAACTCAACGTCAAAGCCTCTAGCTGTAACTGTTTAATTAGTACTTCAGTTACTGTTTAATTAGTGTTTGACCAAATGTATGCAGTGTTTCTGATGTTAGCTGAGGGGTCCTCACTAGTCTTTTAACTTCAGTTTTTAAGCCAGAGTTTCTCTGAGAAGGAAGTGGGGAGCCTTAAATTCAGGCTGATGACTTATTGTGTGTAATAGCTCAGTCCAAGTGAGTACTACAGACTGGATAGAAGGAGTACTGTAAAGGAACTGACTTGCAGGGAAAAGAATCTGTACTTCATTTGGGGCAGATTAAAGAGAAAAGTGTTCCAATTTCACCACATCTCTAAGTAGTGAAATCACAAATTAAAACAGGATCAAGAATGACCCGTGAAGAACATCTTATAATTTTCCAAAGTGAGTGAAATATAAAGGCATCCTGGCATCTGAAGAAATATCTGAGCTATTCTTCCATCTCCAACAGAGAGAGGTGTTTAGGAATATGAGGCACAGAGTGTATGTAAAGTCAGCCTTGCCTTGGAAATTCTTCCCAAGTAGTAGCACTGTTTTCCTGACCAAAAAAAGCATACGTGAAACACATCAGCCACAACAGATCAAAACACTCACAGCTGCATGATCTCCCTATGTATATATATGTATATGAAATATTGCTTGATGTTCTCAAATTGGTTGTTTTGGGGGGTTTTTTTGGATTTTTTTGCTGTCAACAGCTGGATCCTGAGCTGAGGATTTGGTGTTCAAAATTGGTATTTTCTCTTTACTTCCTAATATCTAGGCTTCAGTATTAAGTTCTGAGAATCACAATGAAAATGTGACATTCCTGCACTAAGACTTTGCCAACTCTGACAGAAGATGAACTCAGGATTTTCCATAGTCATTTTATGAAGGTCAGTTTCGGGCTGGTTTTCCCCTTCCTGGGGCAGTCAGGGGATGGGCTGATACATACTTACATCACATTCCAAGTGTCCCAGTATAAAAGCTTTCTGGGCATCTACACAGATGACCTAAATGAATCATCCCCAAAATGACAATGTCTGTAACCTCCTGCCACCCCTACCAGGTTGGGAGTATTCCAGGACAGCCCAGGACACCAGAACCACCCTCCATCCCACTTGGTTCAGAAGTGGGGAGGCAGGCCTTCTGCTCTGCTCTAGTTTTACATCTGTGACAAGATGGAATCTCTATGATTCCCCTTGGCACCATGAATAAAAGAGCCCATCTCTGTCTGTGCTGAAAGTCATCTCTTCAGCTCCATTCAAATAGAATTAAATAAAGAAAAGAATGACAAACTATAAAAGTAATTTTTAATTCCTTAAGCTGTGTGTCAGCTACATTCCTAGACTTTTTTAAAGAAACGTATGTCAGGCTTTTATGAAATCAGTGGTCTCTGAATTTGGCTGTTAGTGCTTTATACAATAAACTTTTCCTAAAAATGACGAATCACTAGCAGATGTTTTCTATTACCATAGTGTAGCTTTGTTATAATTCACTAGAATTGGTTTGATTTTTGCCATTTTCAACAACTTTTTTAGTGTGTTTATAAAGCTAATAAAAATATTTATCGGGGAGAAAACGTTACTATGCCACATCTCTACTGAAAAATTAGTCAGAAGAGTAGGGTACATAGTCTTCTTTAAAAATTATGACAAATATCAGTTTTATATAAATAAAGCAGTTTCAAACCCACAGCTTCTTGAAATAACAACTTCTAGTATAATTAAATGTTAAAACAGAATGGAAATCTGGCATTGAAAGAAAGAGGGTAATGTTTCATTTCCAAAGAATGCTCCTTTGAAAATTCGGATTCAGCTGCACATTTAAGCTTGATACAGTTAAAGAAGTTATAAAAGGTAAAATATAAGAGCTTGGACATTAGGTTAACTCTTCAGCTTCACTAATTTTAAAACTATTCAGCTTCTACATATAGAAATGGTAACGCTAAGCCCTTTTTCTGGTTTTTTTTCCTGATGGAGGACTGACTGGAAGCTGAAATGATCTGTGCAACTTAGAAAAGCCTTAGCGGGAAAGATGAGAGTCTTAAAGTGACCCAGAGGATGAGCTTTTTCCAGATTGCTGTTCCGAAGGCATTCATACCACTCTTAGGAAGATTTCAAAATTGCCAATATGCATTTTCCAGATCTTATTAGCATCTCATTACTCACATTTAAACTACAGAATCAGTCATTATATTAGTAGCACTTTACTCCTTCATCATTGATGTTTACTCCCCTCAAATATTTGTAGACTGTTATTTTTCCCTTTCAGTCATCATGACATCTGGGCAAATACCTAAGCAAATTTTTGCAAATATTTGTGGAGTTCTGAAATGAAGCTTCATATCCTATTTTATTAAGCTGTGGTGAACTTCTTCATTTAGGAGAAAATAGCAGCTTTTCAATAACACTTTCTTCCATATATGTTAAAGTTATATGTATTTATGTATTTTCTGCAATCCTGTGTGTCACATTAACACATTACAGGGCTTGCTATTTTCCTTAGAGACTTAATTTTGTGAATAATATTTATTTCCCTCATTTTCTGATTTTTTTTAAAAACTTCAGACTTCTGAGAATTTCACAATGTATACAAAGCCTGAATCAACTGGCAAGGCTGTTAAGCCCCATTTGGAGGTGTTTTTAGCCCTTCAAGTAACTTGTCAGTGAATACCTAAAAGCAACATATGCAGTTGCAGCTTTTCTGCACAGAACTGTATGTTTCTGTGCTCAGGCAAGATTCTTTCTTATAAAAAAAGTCATGAAGTCACAGCACTGAGTGTGATTCTCCGAAACCTGCTAAGCAGTTTTTATTTCTGCACCTATCTGTGATATGACATGATGTGATTAACTTGACTATAAATTTGTACCTGCTTCAATTCAGAATACACTTCAGAATGGGATGCTAAATTATGTAAACAGGCTCCAGGGAGGTTTTATTATTTTTTATTTTATTTTATTTTTTAATATTTGATTTGCATACCTACACATGGTGAATACTAAGCCCCAGGTGAGATGACTTAATGCAATTCAAAAACTAGTGACAAGGCTCTGCATGCCAAGAAATGCTCTGTATTTTATATTAAGAAAATTAAATAAAGAAAGTATGTTTGTGTGTGTGTCTATGTGTGTGTGTGTGTACATAAAAGTGGGGGTAGTGCAGCAAGCCTCCAGCTCTATTGTATTATGTTTAGTTTATTTGCTTTGTGAGGACTCAACATCCCCATCATTTTTTGTATTTTCTTGATTCTAGAACACTACCTATTTCCACCCTAAAGCAAAATCTAGCTACAGTCCAATAGTTTCAGCTCTGAAATGTATTGTGTCATGCTCTACAGTGAGGATCACATCAAGTGCCACTCTCCACAGTGAAGAGAGCAGTAAAACACAGAACTCCCGGGGCTTATCTTTTTCTCCAAAAAAATATTGAATTTCTATCTGTGGCCCACAGCCCTCTCTTTCAAATCCTACTGATGCCTCTGGCAGGAAGATCTGGTAGCAGGAATGCAGTCTAAGCAGAGGCTTAGCACAAAACCTGTTCCTCTTTGGCAGGCCGCCATCTTTTCTGGGGGGTGAGGAGAATTAAACGCTCCTAAACTGTTCTTCTTACAAGTTGAAGGATTGTCTGGCTCTGCCACATAGATACCAAAATACTGGGAGATTTTTTTTTTCTTTTTTTTTTTTTCACAATAAATAGATCAATGTCCTAGAAAACATTTGCAGACTTTATAATCCTAATAACACTGTGTTGCTGTTAGGGTATTGTATCAGCATTGTTTGATGGAATGATAGAATGATAGTAGCAAGATGGAATGATAGTAGCAAGATATAGATTTCTAGCTTTCACAACTTGGCACTTGATATCATGCTAATTTCTTTAGATGAAGTATTTATGGGTAATATTTAAATTATACGTTTCTGGAATATTTTTGGAAGTAAAATGTGCTTATACCTCTAACTGCTTACACACACATTTTTGTTTTGTTATTTAAATCCGCTCTCTGTTGCCTCAAGAGCATCTTTCTACCCAAGTAATTGATGAACATTTTTACCCACACACTAGAGGTAAAAGCAATGGCTTTGAGATACTTGCTTGAGTTTTCTCCACTTCTGCTGGCAGCCAGGTACAGGAGTGCACATGCTCAGCTGATTTCCAGTAGTTAGAGCAGCAAATTGAACCTTTGGTCATTACTAACAGCAACTCTGTGAGCACTCTGTATTGGCCCAGGCGTGACGTTGGGCCATAATCGAATCATAGAATTGCTAAGCTTAGAACAGACATCCAAGACTGTTGAGTTTAACTGTTAACCCATTACTGCTGGGAGCATCACTAAACCATATCCCCAGGCTCCATGTCCACACATTTTTGAAGACTTCCAGGGATGGTGATACCACCACTTCCTTGGGTATTTTGTTCCAGTGGCTAACTGTCTTTCAGTGAAGCAATTTTTCATAGTATCTAATCTAAACCTTCCCTCGTGCAACTTCTAGCCATTTCCTGTCTTCTTGTCTCTTGTTACCTCAAAGAGACCAACATCCACCTCACTAAACCAACATCCACCTCATTGCCTTACTATGCCACAGCCTCCAGAAATTTAGAAAAATGAATACGCTTCTCAATCTGTTTTATTACATTTTCATCAAGAATGCTGCTGTAGACCGGGAAATCTGAGCTCTTCACCTCATCCGGTAGGAAAGTCAAACTCCATTCCACTGCATTTGTATGCACATGGGATCAGTATTTTCAATTTCTTTTAAAAAAAGTTTTTTGATCATATCTCAATTTTTATTAATGTAGTCATTATTTACATAAATAGAGGAGGGCATAATAAAACTAATTTTTTTTATGTGAACTTTCCTTTTTAGACAAATAATATTTTTTGATACTTTGTTTTCATGTATGGGTTACCAACTGCTTCAAACTTTTTTATTTGACATTTCATTTGGTTTTTAATTTTAGTAGCTTCATAATACTGACTTGGCATTACAACATACACCTCTGATGAAGCTCTCTGAGTGCAAAAATTTCTAAAGCTGATAAATGCATCCAAAAGCCTTCCTGTTACACAGTCAACCCCAGCAAGTGACATCTTCAGAGCAAAGGTACACAAAACAGAAAGTTCCTTGAGAATATAATGTCTAGCTGGCTACATCTCATCCAAAAGTTACCTGCAGTAATGTGCCACAAAATAGTGACATGGTTGAGAGTAGTAGGTCTTCTGAAATTATAATAAATCATTATTTATTATAAATAAAAGATATATTATTTTCAACTCTCATTTGAAAGTCTGCTACTGTTTACATGCTCTTTCAGCATTTCACAATCTGAAACTAGTACTCTACAAAACCAAACCCATCCCTAATGATGGAATGAGTTAATTAATAAGGATGTCTACCAACTAAGTTATCTCAACTGTCCAAAATGTTGGCAGTTTCTAAGTTTCCCATCTTGAGTCTGTTAAGCTTTTATCTTTGCTTCCCCCTCAAGATCTCATTTTTACCTTCTCCAGACTGGGCCTTTATGTGTCTATAAAGGAGGGACATGCCAGTGCTCAGCTTAGGCCTTCAGCAGGTGTGCACCAAGCTGCTGACGCTGCCAAATATTTCAGGTAAATAGCAGGCTTCCAAGTACTGGTTTAAGGGATGAGTGCTCAAAGTAATGAGGAAAAACATCTTCTTGGGACTGCCTGTACATTCTTTATGGTCTGAGGTCTGATTTTTTTTTTTTTTTTTTCAGTAGGAGGAGTATTTGATGGGGAGAAAGTTTCCATCATGCAGGCCATATGGCTTTGAATACTGACATCCAGAATCTGCCACCTTTTTTCACGTTAAGCAATGTCTCACTTTGAAAACAGCCCAGCCTCAAACACCATCCCCCCCATAAAACATTGTAGAATAAATTTCCAATCTAAGGGAGCAAGATTTCAGAAATTGATTGAGAATGTTAAAAAAATTAAATAACACATTCAAGTTTATGAGTGTTTATGATAATATACACTCATGCTCCCTGTCCAGATTTGAGATCAGATCTGAGCAGCATAGCACTGCAACTTGTTCCTGTTTTATTTTATTTTGAACATAATTTGTGCAGTCTGTCTTTCATCAGTGTCAACTGAATTTTCTCTCTATCTCTTCTTTCAGTCACATTGTATTTTTACAGGAGAATTTTTTCTCTCTAGTCAGTGTTTAGCCTATAGATTGCTGTGATTTTGGGCTATTTTTATTTGTATAAATGATCATATTGTTCCAAAGTTTGTAGTTCTACATTCTTAAGCTTGTTGAAGAGAACCTAAAAAGAAATTAAATAATAATAATAATAATAAAAATCTGTGTAGTATTGATGCTATTTCTGGTTTTGTTTAAAAGTTAAAGGGATTTACATGGAAAAGGGAAGGAAGGGTATGTCATAACTTCTGTGCTAAGTAAAAGGTTTTGTTTGTATAAATCACATACTGCATTCATCATGCTCAAGACAAATGATAAACATTACATTTCAGCATTCTCATAAAAACTGGGAATCTGCACCAATAGCACTAACTCTTCAGTGGACTGGTTCCATTTCTTTTACTGTCCTCCTCCCCTAGCACAGATATGTGGTAGGACTCATGGCGTTATTAGTTGCCATTGCTGCTTTCCCACCCTAGGATTACTGTCAAACTCGAGCAGCTTGCTCTGTAAAGAGCTCGCTCTTTCATTCCTGAGGCCCATTGCTTTTATTTTTTTCCTGCTTTTTCTGTTTTCATTTCCTGATGATGTTGTCATCATCAGTGGAGTTAGGATGAAGAAGTTTGGTACTATTTATAGATTCTGGGCTCGTAGCCAGCTATTTTCATGCCTTCAGTGCTATTTAAGTCTATTGTTCATTTTTGACTGCAGTACAGCTTCCTCTCATTTTGCACCTAGAGCTGTGAGTTTTCTGACTCTACCAACAACAAATAATGGGTTTAGTCTCTATTTTAAAAAGCCATAAAATGGAAAGAGTGGAAGATTTACTTCCTTTATTTTTGTTGTGTTCTACATGCTATCACTTAATATTAGTTATTATATCTTGTGCTTCCATTGAAGATAGGATACAGTGTTTTAAAAGTTCTGTTGAAAGGAGGTTCATTTAGAAGATCATTCTTCTTTTATTTGATAAACTGCTATGCACATGTGCAATAACAATATACTGTTTAAAAACTCTTGACGAATAAGGATAAATATTCAGCAATGTACATGGACAAGTGCTCCTGAGATTGTTGTATTGTTAGTACAAAGAGATACCTATATTTTGTGCACTATACTGAAATACATCCCATTAGATTAAGAGTATGGCTCCTGCTCTTGCTCCCACAGGATCTCAGAGTCCTCCTTTTGTGTCTTCTCACTATTTATCTGATTATGGCTCTCTAAAATAGAGAAAAATAGAACGTTTCACAGTATCTTCCCGTAAATTAAGTCCTTCACAACACAATGAGGATATCTTGCAAGGCTATTGTTGATATAATAAAGCTATTTAGTTACCTTGAACTGGTGCACCAACACTCTAAATCTAATAATTCAGAGACAAAAAAATTTTAATGCTATATTTGCGACTTAAACTGATAATAAAAAAAGAGAATTGTTATTTAGAGTGATGTACTGTCTTGAAGTTAGTCTGTTGTGAATGCATGGTATGTTCTGAGGCACAGAAGCATGAGTAGACATAAAATCATATCATATTGCTGGCAAGTTCGTATTGCAAGCCATATGAATCTTAGCCTTTGTTTATACAGGTGTAATTTGTGCTTCTGACTGCAACTGCACATGAAAGACAATCTCAGGCCTTGCATCAAAGTCACTTGCACAAACTCCCTGATTTTCAGGTTTGATTAGGTAGCCACAGAGGTAAATACTGTAGTGCTTAAGACAAGCTGAAGTTTTGCCAACCCCCAGTGATACTGCTTTTATTTACGAGAAAAGAGTGAGATTACCTTTTTAGAATATGACTTGTTTGTCACAAACTTATTGTCATTCCAGAGTGCTAGGCTAAATTCTTTATTACTCTAGGAGAGGATATTTAGTAAAAAATACGTGGGTTGTTGATTTGGTTAACATAATAACCTGAGTAATCTACTACAGTACGTGTATTTTGAATTTACTTTATTTCTAAAGGATGGGCAAAGTTATTCTGATGTTTTTAAAAAAGAAATTTTTTCTTTCTGCAGCAGTTGTTCCTTCATTACATCCAAACTAAAGCACAGTCCATACTGTTAATCTTATTCCTTTTTCTTTAGAAAGTATTTGGAATTAAGACTACTCCTATTGGAAGGTCTTTTGAAAGTGAAGAAATAGTAGGAAAATGTTGCTTAGCCATCTCTGGGGAAGCTGATCTGGAAGGGAGAATAGACATTTGCAATTGATTATATGGAGAGTAGAAACAGATTTTTTTCAAGAGAATTCTCCACTTCTGCAATGGTAGCTGAAGAAGGATTAGGCTCTAGATGGCAAAAAGGTTGAGGTTACCTTTACTTGAGTTCTAGGTTTTACTCTTCAGTAAATTTACTCTCTGAGAATTTTAAGTACAGGTCTTAGGAACATAGATTAGTGTTAAAGTGAAATATAGGTGCTTATACAACAAAAGCAAGGAAATGTACATGATTATACTCCATCAGCAAGGAAATAGACTTTTGTAGAATCTAGGAGGTGTGGTCTCCAGAGAGTAGAGGTATTATTTATGTTTCTAACAAATTCACAGTGATCAGCTTGTGCAGGCACTAATGGACAGGTTGTCTCTCACAAGGGAAACCTGATTTCCTGAATGCTATCTTGTTTCTCTAAAAGGCAGAAGGAATATAAGACATAGACCTGTGAGAGATAAGTTTCAGAAACTGTCATAAACCACCTGGAGACTTCTTTTTTTACCTAATAAAATTATTCTGGTCATGCAGAAAATGATTATTGCATACCTTTAGAAAGCTACAACCTTCTAAAGGTTCTATCTAAGTCTGTTTGGAAATTATAGATGAGGTGTCTGGGGGGATATGCCCCTTAGTTTATTAGTCTAGTGCTCTAATATAGTCTAATGTTTTACCCAGACTTCAACATGAAACAAAAGAATCACAGCTGTTGTCATTCAAAACCATTTGATGGAGTGCAAGACTGCACTTTAAAGTAACCAATAATCAAGTTTCATTTATGGGAAGTAGGTGACAGGTTCTAGGTCCTCTTCAGCTTGAGAGGACATAAACCATCATTTCTTACCTTCTTAAAGTGACACCATAATAACAAGACAACCTTGAATAGGACTGGTTTTCTGTCATTCATCTGAAGAGAAGTCACTTGTGAATAAAGGCAGAAAATGAATGTGGGGCTCGTGGGCCCTGGAAGGGCAAGCTCCAGAGGAAGTGCCATTGCTCCAGTGGCTGATAGGACACTGTTCTTTGGGAGACCTCATACTTCCTAGGACTGTTTATGTGTTTTCCATTAAACAGCTGTCAGAAACAATATATTGTTGTCACCTTCACATTTTCCTCCATCTGTATTTAAAAAGAAAATAGCCAATCATCCATTCCTGAAGGGAAAATGTGGTCACAGATGCCAAGTAGAAGGCTTTGGGTTAGGCATTGTTGTGAGCTGACTCTGGTGGACACCAGGCACCCACCAACACCACTGTATCATTCCCAACTGGACAGGGGAGAGCAAATATAAGGACAGGCTCATGGGTCAAGACAAGGACAGGGAGAGATAACTCACTGGTTACCATCATGGGTAAAGCACATCCAATTTGGGGACATTAGTTTCATTTATTACCTATCAAATCAGAGTAGGGAAAGGAGGAATAAACCCAAACCTAATATGGGTTCCTCTCTCCATGGGGACAGAGTTTGGGCTTCCCACAGAGTCATTGACTCCTTTGGGCATTCACTTGATCCACTGTCAGGTCCTCCAGGGACTGAAGATGGATCTCTGCTTCACTGTGGGTCTCCACTCCTGCCTCATTATGGTCCTCAGCACGGGCTACAGAGGAATCTCTGCTCTGGCACCAGGAGTGCCTCCTCTCCCTCCTCCTCCACTGACCCAGGGGTCTGCAGGGGTATTTATCTCACACTCTTTTCTCTAGCTGCAGTTGCTGTTGCACAAATTTTTTCTCCCCTTATTGAATATGTCATCCCAGGAGTGCTACCACTGATGCTGATGGCTGATGGGGACAACCTTGAGCAGTAGCAGGTCCATCTTGGATATGGCAGGCACTGGGGAAATCTAGCAGCTTCACACAGAAGACACCATTTTAGCTCCCCTTGCTACTAAAAACTTGTCATGGAAACCCAATTCAGGCATCTAGCTCTCCCTACTAAAAACCATGGGTGAATTGGGGTTTCAGATTCAGCTCTCTCTAATGTTTTTGAATATTTATCATGGACCTGCTTTGGTTGTTTCAAATCCCAATCTTAATTCAGTGCATAATTCTCTCTGGAGGCTGTAGAGAGATTTTCAGATGAGTAGAACTGAGGGACCAGATATCTAGAAATTTATACTTTTATAAAGCCGGCAGTATTTACATAGAGGATATCTGCACAAATCAAAGGATGAAACCAATATTGTTTCTGTGAGTACACAGCTTATAGCTTAGTGTTTCAGTCAGCCAATATTTGATACAAAATTATTTGAGTTCCATAAAATCAACCCAAATATAGCTCTGTATTTTAGATGACAGTCCAAGATGGAGAATAACAAAAGGCAGATGTGAAGACTGGGGCTGAACTGACCAGTCTGAATTGATAATGATGTTTACAATGGGAAGGACTGCCTTTTAATATTAAGAGTGTGGATTTGAGTAGATTAGTGGATTCTGTTTCAGACTTGACCACAAACTCACTTTGATTCTCCCTGGGTCTCTTTGAGTTTGTGTGCTGTGTAAAAGAAAATCTTAAAAGAGCCCTAGCCCTAAATAAATTTTATACTGAGATCTGCTTTTTTATCCCTTAACTCCTGTGGAGAAAAATGTCTATAAGACTCTGCTGTAATTTCATACTATGGTTAGTTCCCACTGATTCTAGGAGGAGTTCATCAAAACCAGTGAAATTCTCAGCACAGGGAGCTTCTTTGAAATTTCCTAAACAGACCTAGAATTTGACTTCATCTCTATGTACACAAATATAAAAGCACATACAAACTGCCTGCCTCATTAGTACAGGGCATCTTTTGAACCATAATTATTTATCTTGGAAAGGACGTTTGCAACGCTAAGATGGAGAGAAATGTGTTATTATTATGAATAATTAATTTTCAGTGGTTGTGTGGGATTTCATGCCATGAGAGTTTCATTGAGTTTAATAGAATTCACATGGCCAAGTCCACTCACTGTAGTAAGTCTGGAGTGTTTGGGGATTATAAAAGGAGATAGAAGAACGTCCAAACCTGCCCCAGTAAATTACATGTCCCATTCTGTGTAACTGGAGTCAAAAGTGAAATGCCCATTTAAAACAACCAGGTCATATTTGTCTGGAAAGATGTTGATATCATCTGCATCATTTTAGTAAACAGCTGGACCAATCAGAGGAATACAATAAAAATTTGATGGAAGGGGCTGTTTTAATAGACGTACTAACAAAATTATTTTTTCTGGCAAGTTGCAGAAAAGAAATACATGAAATTGGATTGGAATGTAATGTCAATAGCATTTTGAAGTCTGGGCAGATTCTGGAGTACCATGGCCATATATTTTTTAAATGGCTTTTTATTTGGTAGAAGGCTGATAAGGGAGAGATTTCCTCTCATTCAAGAGGAAAGTGGAAAATATGGTGAACTCAGCTGGGTGGGGAATATCTGTCAGATGTTTTGATGCAACACAAAGCATTGTCACTGGTGTGAGATGAAGTGCTGAGCTACCAACCTGCTACCAAGCAAAGGTGGGTTCTGAATGGGCAGAAGACAAACAGGACACAGGACACACTCCAAACATGTGGTGAGAGCTGGAAACAGCATTTCAGAATGCCCGTGATGTTCCTTATCTATATCCCAATCACCTATCCCAATCACTTTGTTTCAGCCATACCATGTTGTACTTTTTACTCAGCAACAACCCTCTTCTGATAACCCGGACTTCCTCAGAACCCATCTTACACTGATACACTCATCCCAAAGCCCAGAAATACTGCCATAGCGTTCTCAAGCTGCTTAGCCTCCATCAATGGCTTTATGTATTAGTGATTACTTCTTTGCTAGTCCTTCTTCCGTAGCCTTCTCTTCATAAATATTTCTTAATTTTCCTTTTAGATTAATATCCCAATGATGTAAATGTTTTGGAAATGGTACAAATAAACCTCTATGGCACTAAAATTTTTCCTTTCAAACACAGGCAGAATTATAGAAGCAATCTTGCTTTAAACTGTTTCAATTTGGTTGGCAGCAGGCAGTTCTTTGCACTTTTGTCCTTGGTTCTGAAATCCCTTTTCCATTTCTGACATATTACTGAAAAAAACCATGGTATTACTCCAGGCACATCATGTAGAGTGTTGGGGGCAAAAAATGAAAAAGTATCCATCATGTTCAGCTTCTCTACATCTTCAAAATGTTTCTTTTGTCCTCAGTGTTGTTCTGGAGTTTTGTCTTCTCAGAGCTGGATGGGGCAAGAATTGCAAACAGGAATATAGAATTGTAGGTTCATAGAATATTCTGAATTGGAAAGGATCCACAATGATCAAGTCCAACTCCTGGCCCTGTACAGGACAACTGAAAGAATCACACCATGTGTCTGTAAGTGGTGTCCAAATGTTTCTTGAACTCCAGCTGGCTTGGTGTCTTGAATGGTTCTTTGGGGTGCCTGTTCCACTGTCCAAACACCCTCTAGGTGANACAATGATCAAGTCCAACTCCTGGCCCTGTACAGGACAACTGAAAGAATCACACTGTTGTGTGTCTGTAAGTGGTGTCCAAATGTTTCTTGAACTCCAGCTGGCTTGGTGTCTTGAATGGTTCTTTGGGGTGCCTGTTCCACTGTCCAAACACCCTCTGGGAGAAAAACCTTTTTCTTATATCCAGCCTAAACCTCTCTTGATACATATTCAGGCCATTCCCTTAGGTTCTATCACTGGTCATCAGAGAGAACAAATCAGTGCTTGCCCTTCGGCTTCCTCTCACAAAGAAGCTGTAGATAGACAAGAGGTCTTGTTTCCTCAGTCTCCTCTTCCCTAGGCTGAAAAGACTGAAAGACTTTAGCCTGTCCTTGCACAGCTTCCCATCGAGGCCCTTCATCACCACTGTTTAATAATTTAATATCATTACACTACACCCAAAACCGCTCCCAGCACTCGAGGTGACGTTGCCCCAGAGGAGAGCAGGACAATCCTCTCCCTTTCCCAGCTGGTGATGCTGTGCCTGATGGCCCCAGGACAGGGTTGGCCCTCCTGGCTGCCAGGGCACTGCTGGCTCATGTTCAACTTTCCATCGACCAAGACCCCCAGGTGCCTTTCCTGGCACTGCTCTCCAGCCTCTCATTCCCCACTCTATCCATATACCCAGGGTTGCCCCATCCCAGGGGCAAAATCTAGGACCTATGAAACTTCATACTATTGGTGATCACCCAGCCCTCTAATTTGAATGTATTGGGAATATGGTTCCCCTTGAGATATATCCCATATGCCTAAAGAGATCAATCTATGGGAACGAACTCCACTGGGAGGGCAATTATCATATAAATGACAGTAAACATTCAGGTTAAAAATTCTGGACAGGATTTGGCTTAATTTGGCTTAAAATTAAAGGGTGAAAGAAACTGAACCTAAATTCTGAAACTCTTAAAACTTTTTTTTTTTTTCAATGTGTGGTTGAGGAGGCTGAAAGCAAAATGGTCAGTGTTAGTCTGCCTGTTGTGACCTGAGACAAGTAATGTCATGTGGTGGAGTCATTCCTACTGCCTTTTCAGCCCTGTTGAATGCTGGCTGGGAGAAAAATGATCAAGTTGGGATAAAAATTGCAGCTTTTTATCCATATTTGCCTAAAGTGATTACACTCTTAATGGCCTGAAGTAGAGTAAATGTAAATGATCTTCATAACAGAGGTTAGTTTAATGAACCTTTCTGAAATATTGCATATTTTTGTATTTTAAAATTGACACTCTGTGTGTCATCAGACGCAGAACTGGAGACAGCAAAGCAAATTTCTTCTATGAATAAACACTCTAAAATTGACTGTCTTCCACTGGTGGATTAAACATTTGATATAGCCCAATATACCTGCTGGAAAAATCGAGCCTTCTTGCTGAGTGTTACAGCAACAAGGGGATTGACTCTGTAGGCCAGAGTTTCTATGTTCTTAAATATCTATATGCTTGTAACATACTTAAATATCAATATGCTTGTAACATACATCAAGGCAAAATAAACTTCTAGACAAAATATTTACAGATACTTATTAGACCAAATTCAATTCTGAAAGAATAATTCAACAAAGAGCATTGTTGATGGTAAAGTGGTTTTTTTTCCTATATATTTTCAAATATGTATCTATGACATAATGCATTTCTTGCACTGTACCTGTTTATTAAAATATCCATCAGACAATACTGTTTAAATACAAATTAAGAAATTTTTAATCAAAATTATTATTAACATGCCTTCCTTGTAATGTTATTCAAGTACTTTTTAATTTACAGATATTGGGACTATTCTATAAATTACTGTCTTTGGGAAAGTTGGCAGAAAACCTAACTTTATTTATTCAAATAAAGTAAAAAATAGCAATTAAACTTTTTTAAAGATAAATTATTTCTAATATATTTCAAATATATCTTAGCCTTTCTTCTTTACTTCATGTCACTATGTTAAAGATCCTATTTTTTTTTCTTTTTTAAATAAAAAACTTAAGCTATCTTTTAAAATCACTTCAATTTGATTTGGAAATTTGAAAATTTGGAAATAAGTTTCACGTATTTGACAATCTTTATATCTACTAAGTTTTCTATTTAGTTTCCTAAATTTTATGCTGTGTCCCTGTCCTTATTTTCTCATTCTTGTCTATATTTTAGCTTCACACAAGGTTGTTTTATAAGGAAAACAGACTGCCACAATATCAAGATGATAATCTTTTCTTCTCCTTACAGTTTTGATATTATTGTCAATATTGACTATGTTGAAAAAATGCAACACAAATTACAATCTGAATTCCACCCTTTGGAGTACATAAAGCAAATAAAATGCTTGTTTCACAAGAGTTTTGTATCATATAAATTAAAAAGTAATTCAAATACATGAACTCATAAGTGTTCGAATTTTATGACCTCTGAGTCATCCTAAATACAATTTGATTGCCTTAGGGTGCATTGAACTGTTGCAAAATACAGGTTGCTTTCACAAAAAGAAAAGAATCATATAAATGTGTAAGAATTAATTTTAATGTAATTTGAAATGTAACCTTGTCAATTGCAATATATATGCTTGTAATTTCTGCTTTTGACTTGTACTAAACTGCACTATGATTATTACACAGGTAAAATATTCAGTGTTATGCTATGGCTACTGCAAGCATTGATTTAACTCTCCAGTGTTCATGAAGGCTGACAGGGATTCAAAGGAGGAAATGTAAAACTTGAAGGTACAGCAGTATAGTGACATTTCACTCTATAAAGCTGCCAATATTGTAATCCTGCACGTAAATCATTTTCATCAGTCCAATTCCATATCTTAATTTGTGTAGCAAACAAAGTATTGGATTGCATTATGTTTAATAATTAAGAATGTGATATCAATTTCCATATATTTTAAGTTCCTGGACAAGAAACAGAGTTAACATTTTTAGTTTCAATTTGTTTGCTTTACAGAATAAGAATGATTAAGGATTAGGTCTAATATTCATGCTGTGATCAACCAAACTTTCATTATTTGTTTTTATAGAACCTTTAGTTTCTTTGCCTAAGTGTTTTTCATCAATGTTCATGTTGTATTCATTTAGAGTGATGATTGATATGGTAATAGATACAGTGTGATTGAAAGCAACCTTTGTCAATAGGAAGGCCAAATACTCAAACAGCGTATTGGTTTGAGTTTGCTCATTATTGGAGACCTTTCATAGTCATATTGACTTGCTGTCCAAATGTTGTTACTTACCTGATGCTTTCATTGTTTAAATGGTATAGACATTGGTATTGAACATGACTTTTCCCAATATTTGTCCTAAAATACACACATGGCTCAATTATCCGCTGAAAATTCTGAAAGACTATTTTCAAAGTATTAAAATGCTATTTGGGAACATAATCTAAATGTTTTTGACAGAGAAAAATAGTGTTACATACCAGTGATGCTAATGCAATATGTTCTGCACTGTGGATTTTTTTTCTTGATATTAGAAAATTACTGGAAGTTTAGTTTCTCTGAAGTGCTTTTTCATCACAGCAGCAGAAGTCCAGGGAACCACACTTATTGTGAAAAGAGCATTCCAGAATCACAGAAAATATATTTGTTCCCTTACGTGTAGATTTTGCCATTTAAGAGTATTTCTGTTCTTTTCAAAACTCTTCAGGACTTATTCTGGCCCTAATCACGTGTTAGATAGTCCTCCAGAAAATGCGACCTTGATTTTGATACTAACACAGGAATGTGAAGAAAAATGCACTCCCCTTCCTTCTTCAGAGCCATGGTACTTTGAAACTTGACAAGAGACCAGGCTCCACTGAACTCTTGTGCAAAAAAATGTAGAGGTACAATACAAAAAAAGAGAAAATTTTTAATGCAAATCTTCATGGGACTTCGGAGTTGGCTGACACTTTATAATTTTCAATGCAGCCCAAATAGCAGCAGGGAATTAAGAATCCTCTGGAAGGACACAGAACCGGGGAAAATCATCAATTTGGCATGAGAGGTCTTAGATGGCATGGACAATTCTCTGCCCTAAAAGACAATTACAATGAAAGAATATTAGGACTCTATCCTTTCTGACTTGGCCATATCTTACACAAGATATCTTCCATATACTCCTAAAACCTAAGACTTGTTTTAAATAAATCTTTTTCATGGCTTAAAAGTACTTCAATTACCTTCTTTCCCCTGCTAATTTGCAGCCAAAAGAGGGTAGTTCTGTTCCAGATTTTCCCAGGTCCCCTCAATTTTGAAAACCCACTCAAAAATTATATGATAACATAAATTAATTAACTCTTCATATATGAGAGGTAGGAAAATGGAGAAAGTTTTTCTCTTTTATCTCATGTTTATATTTCCCCTAAATAAAGACACTTGACTGAAAAGTTCATTAATATTTTCAAATTTATGAGCTACCACAAGTGATTTTTCAATCAAGCTCTGCTTACATATTGTTCAATTAAATATATAGAAAACATTTACCATTTTCTGAAGTCTCCTGTGGTAGTTCCTTCAGAAAATGCAATGAAAGGCTAGTTTGAAAGTTTTGAAGCTAAAATTGTTGTTCCAGGTTAAGGGTAGGTAGATTTCCTTCCACAGCCTGAGTTATCTATTTTAGTCATTAAGATCCCTGTATTTGTTTATTGTGATTTGATGAACACTTTTGTCTTTTTAAATCACCTGTTGCTCAAAGTAGCACCAAGCTCTGACTTTCTTCTTTTTGTGCCAGCTGTCCTTCTTGCTCAGTTTCCTTGCTTTGTGTCTCTGTGCATAGTTCCTGAACTTGTGACACTAACCACCATCGTACTGCAAGTATAGTGGAAGACTGCTAATAATATGCAGGAAACAATATTTTCCTGCATTAGGATGTGAGAATGGACATTGAAGAATATTATGGAAAGGGGTCTTCCTCTTGTCTAAGTGTCATAACTCTCTCCCTATATCCCTGGAAACAGACGCAGGTCTAGCGAATGCCTGAAACAAGGTTTCTTTCATTCATTCATTTCTGAACTGAACAATCTCTTCAAATTGAATGTACAATCTAAAAGGAAATATATATATATCCTTGTTAGGCTGGATACAAAGATAAATAATTTATTTCAGAGTGCAGAGATGTGTTCAGCAATGTCACCCCTAATTTTTTGTAATTTTTTATTTATAAAGGTAAATATGTTATATATAATGTAAATATATATTATAATGTAAAATGCTATGTTTATTTCTTTGAATCCTTACTTCACTTTGGTAATGTTCCCTTAATTAAAAATAAATGAAAAAGTTCAGACCTGTGGATATTTATTAAAAAATCCCAGGACAGAAGCCCTCCAGCTTCTTACGTCATTTAATTTATAGGCATTGAATGCTGTGCTGTACTCAGCATACTTATTAAATAAATACATATCCCTCCCAGAAAAGTAAGTATAAGTTTAAGCAGTTGAGGAGGTTTTTCCCTGCCTTGTTTATAATACTGATGAGAAAACTTAGGGAAACAAAGTAAACAAATCATCAGTATCATTACATTCCCATCTGCAGTTCTCTTGACTTGATAGATTACATTGTACCAAAGAGAAATCTTGGCATTGCCCACATTCCAATGCCAGTAATGCAAACTAATTTTACAACATGTACAGTTGGAAAAAAAGGGCGTAATCACTGTTGTGACTCCTTGGCTTTACACATCCTAAATGAAGTTGCCCCCTGAGCAACCAAGTAAGGCTTGCTCAAATTGCAATGTTTTGCTTAATATTTTAAAAAAAGCTGACATTGAATAGCACTTGAACACCAAGGCATGTCCCACTTGAAGCAAATGGGAAAAGCATGCCATCAGTGCTCCTGGTCTCTGAGCAGAAGGCACACAGAAGGAAAGGTTACAAATGCTGACATATAAAGTAAGAAGTTAATCTGAACAGCAGATGTTATGAAAGACAATTCAGCAATGTAGAAAGAAGCCTGGAGAGTGCAATTAGAAACAAAGTAGACAAAAATATACCTGATGACAGGCAGCCAGTAGAGTGTAAATCTTCATTTTTCTTTCTAGAGTGATAACAATGTTCTTTTCCTCTGCCCTTTGGGAACTTCTACATAACATTGGTGAGCAGATATGATTCCAAGCTTCTCCTCCTCTGAGCTGTCAGGAACCAAGCTCTCTAAACTGGAAACTATTCCAATTGTTGAGCTTTTTTCCAGAAGTTCAAAAAGGGATAGGAAAACAGGAAAATTCAGGTCACAACATTTTTATTCTCCAGTAACATAAGCCAGCAATTGCTACTTTTTACTTGATAATAGTTACTTTTTCATTTTATAAGTCAGTCTGGAGTACAGAAGGCTTTGAAGTGCCCAACACTTATGAGTAACATATTTTGGTGTTGAGGGAAGGAAAAAACCAACTCCTGCAGGATTCCTACTGGTGAGAGGGTTTCTGAAAAAAATGGTGCTCCTTTGGATAGATTGTTGGGGAAGGTAGCAGGAATCTACTAGGGTTAACTGAAAAAAAAAAAAAGGCACAACTCTTTTATAACTTTAGAGCTTACAGTAACAACAACACAATAAAAGTTTTTTTAATGAGAGTGAATAAAATGCTCATGCAGGTAAAATATGAGCAGCTGTGAATCAAGAGCAAAAAGTCACTCCAGCTGTGAAACAGATTGCAGTGGGCACTAAAGGCACTGTGAGCAAGAAGGATTAAAAAAACTGTTTGGATTGTGAAGGAGTTTGTTTCTACAGGGAAGAGTAAAGATTTTGTGCAAGAAGTTTCCCTTTGGTGGTGAAGCCCTGAAGTATTAATGTGCTAAGTTCCTTTTCAAGAGAGATGAAGCATTGCAGGGAGTTCTGAGGAAAGATGGAGAGAGCTACTCAAAGCTTCTGTTTTAAAACCTGAAAAGACAATGAAATAGTGAAATATTTCTCTGTTTAGTTGTGAGCTTATTCCAGGGGCCAGTGGGTGAACAATAATGTGGCTACCAGGGAATCTGGAAGATCTGATCTGACCTGCCAAAAACTGAGATGTTGCAATTGTGTTCTTCTTTTGAGTTCATAAGCAGCACTGGGCACAATGAGTACTCACACACAGTAATAGTATTTGCCATTGGTAAGTATAAAGAGTTTTTAGAGGAATAATAAATGCTTGTTTATTAGCAAGCATTTTGGATAAGTAAAGACAGCTAATGGAAGAATGCAAATGATGTGAGGAAAGACAGGAGGATGCTTTTGAACCATCTGACCTATGCTAAAGAACAGAAAAATAAGTGGAATGACAGGCAGAGGATTTAATGCATTAGGCAAGCAAGTCTGAAAGGAAGGAGACTTTCAGAAGAAGTATTGTATGTTTTTCATTGTCAATAGCAGATAGCAGAGGAAATTTAATTAAAATTTGGAATATGAAAAGACTAAAAATATACCCAGGGTATAGAGAATCCAACAAAGAGGAAAACTGAAAGCTGGTAAAAAATAGAAAAAAAAATGGTTTGGAGATTTGGAATTCAAGAGCTGCAGTATGTGAAAGGTTAAGGATAGAATAAAAATACAACTCAATAATTGAAAGAATTGAGAATCTATAAAATCCAACATAGCTAAATCACTAGAAAGTTTGAAGGAAAATTAAAGATTGTTAAAGATGTAGGAATTAGGAGCAAAAGTCCTGTAAGCTATCTTTTAAGAAACATAAGACTAAAAAGAGGGGGAAGACTGGAGCATTCCCTAGGTTCCCTTTGGTAGACAGAGACAGAAAGACAGATGATGAATGCTTGGAGTAGTCTGAAGTGCAAAGGAGCAGACAGAATGATATCAAAGAGGGGCAAAAATTGAAGGATATAGCTGAAATTAGGGACCATAGTGAACAGGGGAGAGGGAGGTTAGGGAGAGCATCACAACCAGGGAGGGTGATAGCTTGGACATCATAAATACAAATGAGTGAAAGGCTGTGGAAGAGTGAGGGGTAGTGAAGGAGAACAAGAGGTGATCTGATAGAAAAAGCACTAGAATTTGAAGATAAATAAAAGAAATTGGATTTGGGGGAGGGTTTTTGTTTGGTTGTGGGGTTTTTGTTTGGTTGGTTTTTTTGTGTGTTTTTGGGGGTTTTCATTTTGGTTTGGTTTTCCTTTTGTTTTTTGGGGGGATTTGTTTTGGGGTTTTTTCGTTTGTCTGGTGTGGGGTTTTTTTTTACTTTCCCATTTACCCAAATAAAGGCTTTATAATATGGTACAATTTGTTTCATACTTAAAACTCTTAAGAGAATATTTTATATCTTTATTTTGCATATACAAATAGCTATTTAAAGGTTGCCGCTGTTACTACTAGGAAAGAGGAATTTGTTCCAAAGAAACTACCAAGAATACCAGTAAACCAAGAAAGATTTTCCCAGCAGAGAGGTGGATTTATGTCTGCAAACTAACTAACCAGTTGAGATTTATATATTCAGTGTTATTGCATAAAAATTAAACATTTTATTGGTGTTTGCCTCTCTATGATATATTCACCTCCAGCTACATGCTAATACTCTTTGCTAATGTCTTTTCCTGATGGCATGTGACTATAATTTTCTGAATATATCAGATCTGTTTAGCACTGTCCAAAATAAAATAGCATGAAGATATAAATGTTAATGGAGAAAGTGCACCATGGGGAATGTACATCATAACATGAAACTACTTTATGTACATGAGCTTTAAGCAAAGAATCTTGGGGTTTGTTTGAGGTTTGATTTCTTTTTCAGCATACTCACTCCTTAGATTTTTTTCTCCTTACAGCTTGTTGTGTGTCACGTACTACATATAAAATGAAGCTCAAATTGCTACTTGCTACAAATTAAGCTGAAGAAGATCTGTGTCTGACCATCCTAAAGCTGTGAATTGAGCTTTCATGGATGGATGATTTTATTTCAAGTCACTTCTTTTCATTACAGTTGCCCCAACTATGGACTTCATTTCAGAAGGGCTTAAGAGGTGAGTGTAGGCAGTTTTGACATAAGTTATATGAATAAGTGTCATGGTGGGGGAATTACATCAGATGTGAGATCAGTATTTGTGTAAGTGGTAACTGCACCACACAAATAAATACCTGAATGACATGAATATCCTAAAAGGATTTCAAAAGAATAAAAGAGCAAATATACAGAATTTCAAGAAAACAAAAAGACTTCTTTAGAAACACTGAATTCTTACATGAACACAACTTTTAAAGTGTGATATTGCAGTTTGATGCATATGTCTTTGATACGTATAACTTGGAGATGATACACTGTTATTAGAGACTTATCATGCCTGATGTGCAATGCAGAGGCGTTTGCTTTGATGAATTGGAATTTGCTGTCATGAATCCAATGGCAGCAATGAGACACATCACTACCACTGGCATTCAGAGGCTTATAGCTATAATTACCCTATATTAATACACAGACATATACAGGACAGAAGCAAATCTCTATCTATTTGTGTCCTCCACCACAAAATTCTTATTTCCGTCAATGTTTTATATGGCTTATGTGTTTCAAACTTAATCCTGCATATCAAAATAACACTTAGTCTTTATAGCTACACTAAGTGTTCATATCACTAAACATGTATATTATTCTAGACTTATTTCTGTGAGATTTATGCATACTGTACAAAGAAGCAGAGGAAGAGAGAGAGAAGAGAGAATTTCTTCCCGGCTTAAAAAAGATTTCAGCTATTCAAAAGATCTGAGAACAGTAGAAAGAGAAACATAAAGGAAAACAGTAAACTGTGGGAGCTGCATTCTTTGTTATAAGATGCATATTCATTGGAGAAAAAAAAGCTGGAAACTTTAAAATTGCACATATACAATTTGCAGCTGCTCTGTCTATTCTGTATGACATTCAGTTTTAAAACAGACAGCTTGGCTCTGTTTATGCAATTTTACAACTGTCAGACTCTTCCTTAGAAATAATATAAATGCAGCTTGTGAAATGGCTTCAGATATGGGAAGCTGCAAGGATTTGTATGAATTTCTAAAGTTCTTAAAGTCTTGTTTAAAATTTTAGGGAAGAAAAAAAAATCCCTCATTGCCCATAATTCTTGAAGATTTTGAAAAGCAAATGTACCAATTTCTCTTTTTACACAATGTGAAAATTACCAGGCAAATTGTTACTGTGTGATTGCTGTACTCTTTTTCTTTTTGTAGGTTTTCATGTAGATCAGAAGCAGGACAGGGTCTGACCCAGTTTGGGAGTTCATGAGGATGCTATCCACACTTGGGTAAGAGGTATGCCTGATATACAGGAATATGATGTAGTCTAAGAACAGCCTGGAGACATTCAAGAGGGAGGCTTGCCTGTGGTGTAACTTGCAAACCTGCAAGAACTGTCTTTGGTGGTGCAGTCTGGATGTTTGCTCTGTGTCTGGGCTGCCCAGACAGGCACAACACAAACTGTGACTTTCATGTAGATAGGAGGAAAACAAAAGGTGTGAGCACACTGTCAAACACTGTAGAGACCAAACTTTATTAACAGTTAGGGAAACATAATCTGCCATCTCTTTCTTTTCTTTTCTTTTC